>JAVKPL010009260.1:0-37586 GCA_032173675.1 Gastrolobium villosum
AATCTATATTATTTATTTTTCGGTTCTTAATTAAAAAAAGTTAATACAAATTTTGTTTAGAGAATACATAAGTGACACTATTGATTGATTTGATTACAATTTTCTATTAAATTTGAAGTCATGCATGATATGGATTATGGATATAAGTGTTTTCAAACTCAAACTGATGATGGATTCGTTCAGGATATGGGTAAATAGATTATTTATTTAACCAAACGAATTAAATAATATATATATATAATACAATAAATAAAAAATTTAAAATATTTTAGCTAATAATTAAAATTGAATTAATAGTAAGTGCTATAAGTTATAATCTGCATGATTTATGTTCGAATCTCACAAATGATAATTTGTAAATATTTTATCAAAAATTTCTTAAAAACAATTTTTTAAAAACATCAGTACCAATTTAATATCCGTTGAATTTGGTTCAGGACTAATTTATCAATTTAATAACGGATTAAATGTATAACAGTCCAATATTTAAATCCAACCGGTTTGGGGTCATTTTACATCAGTTTTTATAACATTGATGGCTATATTATGTTATAAGAAGATACAGCTCATTCTTCATTCATATGCATTCATTCTTGTCCGCCGTAAAGTAGAGTGAAAGTCTCACTGCAAATGTGAGAGCGGCTAGAGTGATTGATTTATGTGCAACGGATTAGACTTGTATGGGTTTGTGTGACGTTTGAGGTGACCTATGAAGCACCGACACTTCAAAATTCCTGACGTGTCGTGTCCGACACTTCCCGACACTCACCGACACTCCGACACTTTCCGTCTACGGCACCCTAATAGTCGTTGCAAAGACTCAAAAAAGGCTCAAAGGTTACGTTGGGTTGCATTTTGAGTTTCAACAATTAGATTCGTTAGATTACGATTACTATTTTATTGAGTTTAATATAAACATTTGGGATATCTTTTGTTTCATTACAAAATTGATAGGTATTATAAGTTCAGCTTTATTTTTTTGTTAAATTATTGAATATTAAATATAATGTACACTACATAAATTACAAATATTATATAATATCCAAACGTGTCCTAACGTGTCGAAATTTAACATTTTTTAGAATTAACGTATAGGAATATCGTATCGTGTCGTATCTCGTGTCCCGTGTCGGTGCAACATAGGAGGTGACTGATATGCGATTAGCATATGAGGAATTCTAAGACAAAAAGAGGAAGAATGTGACTCAATCTGATGCAAGAAAGGCAAAATAACTGTTAAATTTGTCAAATATCTGAATATAAGGTGTTATACTGATTTGGTGTTGATTTCACAGGAAAAATGCACAAATTGAAGATAAAAAGGACAAAGCAAAACTAAAAGCCCACGCTACAAGCATGGGAATGGCGCTTGTAGCGTGAAAGACACAAATTGGACAGAAGCCCCCGCGCTGAGAGCGTGAGGACCGCGTTTGCAGCGCTGTGGAAGGAAAGATGGCAGAGGCTCCCACGCCCACAGCGCGGGAACCACGCTGCCAGCGTGGGAGGCGCGACAATTGAAAATTTGAATTGGGAGAATTAGGTCAAAGTCTCTTATAAATAGAGACTCAACCTTGAGGAAAGGGACACACAAAAATTCTGGAGGCAGATCCGGCTTGGGAGGAGAGGAGTTCTTCATGTTCGTCGTTCTTCATCTCGTTCTTGTATTTTTCTTTCTCTTTTATTTAAGTTTATGTTGAATCTCAGATCAGCAATCATGATGTTGATTGGCTAGATCTATTTACTGTAGTCAGGGTCATGATCCCTTTGTGAACATTTGATATGAAGGATTGAATCACTCTGTGTGTTGATTTTAATATACTTTATCTTTTCCTTGTGCGTATTGTTATTATTTCTGTTAGATCTGATCAACATAATAGGAGATGATAATTTGGAGATTAGGGCTCGCAATAGGAATGTTGGGGTTCTGATTCTGAAAGGAGGCAAAGATGACGATCTATGCATGTTCTAGGGATAGACTTGTATAAATCGCAGTCGTGGGATTTATCTGCTTAATGCTTAATTTCATGCGGGATTACTAAGGGATTAGGGTTCCAATTGAATTAAAGGGTTAGATCACTAAGGGATTGGGATGTAACTAATTATTTCAAGATGATAATTTGTCTGAGTTATTAAATTCAATGAATATTGTGAATCAATCCAGAGTAAAAAGTGGGATCATTTGGTGAATGTACACTGGCTGTAGTGTTTTCTCATATCTTTTTACAAATAACTCATTTTTGTTCCTATTTTATTCCTTTTTAACAAAAATACAAAGACAAGTCTTCTACTCTTCTTGTCATTTAATTTAGTTTACAATTATTTGTCAACAACCAATCGATCTGTCCAACTTAAGAGGACTGGTTATCATGGTAATTGTTTTACAATCCCTGTGGAGACGATGTATACTTACTACTTTATTACTTGTGCGATCGGTACACTTGCTGAATTGCCAACAACTTTTTGGCACCGTTGCCGGGGATTGAAAATTCAATATTACAAATAACCATTGATCCTTGAGATTGGATTTTTTTTTATTTTTATTTTTATTCTTTTTATATCTTGTTTTGTTTTGTTCAGGTGCTACTAATAATTTTTCCTGAGTTTTATGCGAGGTAGGCTTCCGCCTAAGGACTTTGTGATTGATTCCGAAATTGCAAGGACCGAAAAGCAACTAAGGAAGGCTGTTAGACAGATCATTTGGGAGGATTCTAAGGACACTCCTATACAGCAAACTCAAGAGATGGCAGAAAACAACAATGCTAGTCATGGTAGAGGAGGAAATGCAAACAATCAACCTCCAAGACTGTTGAATACAATTCTGACTCCAGTATTCAACAGAGCCAAGTCAAGCATAGTCAGGCCGAATGTGGAGGCCAACAACTTTGAGCTGAAGCCATCATTGATTTCTTTGGTGGAGAGGGTTCAATTTTCTGGTGCTAATGAGGAGGATCATCATGAATTCATAGACCGATTTCTGATGGTCTGTGATACGACTAAGCACAACGGAGTATCTACTGATGCTATCAGGCTCCGGTTGTTTCCTTTTACTGTTAAAGGAAAAGCGCTGCGATGGATTGAAAGGCAGCCAGCAAATAGCATCCTTACATGGGAAGATTTGTCCAGCAAATTCTTTGCTCATTTCTTTTCCATGGAAAAAT
Organism: Gastrolobium villosum; assembly: GCA_032173675.1. Classification (NCBI taxonomy): domain Eukaryota; kingdom Viridiplantae; phylum Streptophyta; class Magnoliopsida; order Fabales; family Fabaceae; genus Gastrolobium; species Gastrolobium villosum. The sequence continues at coordinate 3,159 of JAVKPL010009260.1, forward strand.
ATAATCAGCTGGTGAATGAGATAACTAATTTTCGCCAGCTGGAAGGAGAATCATTGTGTGCAACATGGAACAGATTTCAGGAACTTAACAGGAAGTGTTCACACTATGAAGGAGATGATGATAGAAAAGTGGCAATATTTTTCAATGGAATCACTCCTGAAACAAAGATGATAATAAATAACGCAGCTGGAGGTTCTATCCGGGAGAGTACATCTGAGCAGGCTATAGATCTGATCAAGAAGCTTGCACGGAATGAGAATGAGAGTGTACTAGCTCCTATGAAAAGAGCAGTGATAAAACCAGCAGACGATGATGTTATATCATTGTCAAAGAAGTTTGACAGCTTGAGTGAAAAATTTGACAAGTTTCAAGTGTCAAAGGTTCAAGCAACTCCTCTGGTTTGTGATAAGTGCCAAGAAAGTCATGAATCCAGTGAATGTCCTAATCCGTTATCAGAAGATTTGCCTCAACAATTGCAGGTGAATGGGATCTGGTATGATCAGCGTCCTCCACAGCAGAACTTTCAGAGAAACCAGAATTTCCCTGGTGGTAACAACAATTTTCAGCGAAGGACTCAAGGAGCTGGTATGGATTTCAAATCCAACAATACCAACAATTATGCTCAATCTTCGCAGAATCAACAGAGCCAGCTGAGTGGGAAAAAGTTTTTGCTCAGATGGCCAAGGCTTCTAATGAGATGGCTCAACACACCAATGCTTTCATGGAGGAGACTAGAGCCAACAATAAAAATACAAATGCTTCCATTAAGAACCTGGAGAATCAGATAGGCCAGCTGGCAAAGCAATTTACAGAAAGAGTTCCAGGTACCTTTCCAAGCAATACAGTTATCAATCCAAAGGATGACTATATGGCTATTACCACAAGAAGTGGAAAAGTGTTGATAGCTCCAATAAAACCATCTGTAAATATGGAAGACACAGAAAAGGGAAAGGAGGAGTCGAATAAGGAAGCAGTTGAACCAGAGATTGAGGTAATTGTGCACGAAAAGAACAAGGAAGTTGTTGCTGAGAAAGAACAGGTTGAAGAGCAACCGGCTGTGGCAAAGAAAAAGCATGAGTTAAGCCATGAATATGTGATGTCTAAGGCACCCTACCCAGAAAGATTCAAGAAGAGAGCCTATAACAAGCATTATGATAAATTCTTGGACATTTTCAAGAAGTTGCACATCAATATTCCTTTTGCTGAAGCTCTAGCAAATATGCCTGGATATGCAAAATTCATGAAGGATCTTTTATCCAGAAAGCAGAAGCTACAAGAATGCCAAACTGTAACACTTACTGAGGAGTGTAGTGCTTTTATTCAGCAAAAGATTCCAGATAAACTTAGTGATCCGGGGATTTTTAATATCCCTATTGCTATTGGTGATATTGGCATTAGAAAAGCCTTATGTGATCTTGGGGCTAGTATTAATTTGATTCCTTTCTCCGTGTATAAATATTTGGGGATTGAGGAATTAAAGCCTACCGAGGTATCTCTCCAACTGGCTAATAGATCTGTGAGGAAACCTAATGGGATTATAGAAGATATTCTTGTCAAGGTTGATAAGTTTATCTTTCCTGCGGACTTTGTGGTGTTAGATATGGGAGAAGGAAGTGAGAATCCTATGCTCTTAGGAAGACCCTTTTTGGCTACAGCCCGCGCTTTAATTGATGTTGAACAAGGGATGATCAAACTGAGAATGAATGATGAAGAGATCATCTACAATGTTTCTGAGGCTATGAAGAGACCTGCTGAGAATAATGATTGTTTCCAGGTTGATTCTTTTCATGAAACAGTTCAACACAAGAAGGATTGTCCTCAAGAGGTTGATTATGAGTTGAGAGCTCGTAATCATGTACCCTTTGAAAAAGAAGGAATTGCTGTGGAAGTACTAAAAGAAAAAGCTGAAGATGTAGAGATTGGGGCCCCTAAGGTTGAACTGGAACCCTTGCCCGACACTTTGAAGTATGTGTTCCTGGGAGATGGTGATACTTATCCAGTAATAATCAAGAAAGATCTCTCTTCAGACCAAGAAAAGCAGCTAGTTGAAGTTTTGAAAGCTCACAAGACCGCCATAGGATGGTCTATTACTGATTTGAAGGGTATAAATCCTTCTTTTTGCACACATAAGATTCTCATGGAGGATGATATCAAACCCGTGAGACAACCACAAAGAAGATTAAACCCAACAATGAAGGAGGTGGTGAGAAAGGAAGTTGTGAAGCTTCTTGATGCAGGAATGATTTACCCAATTTCAGATGCTGCTTGTGTAACACCCACTCTTGTATGCATCCAAGAGGGTTGTTTGCTAAATCGTATTAGAGTCGCAGCGGTATAGAACTCGATAAAAGAAACTTTTATCGAAAAACATTTAAATTTGGGACTTTGAAAGTATTCAGATTTGATTCTTATATAAACAACTTGAGAAAGATGAAATCGTTTATCAAACACATAAAATTTCAATGATAAAACCCTTTGCTGAATTTTATATACTTTTCAGAAAACCTTGCTGCCTTGAAAAATCTGTATAAAATCGAATTCAACTGCGGTAAAAAATATTTCAAGCTTCTGAAAAACTAGACATCCGGGGCGTCGCGTACATATAAATTATGCGCGATTTGGAGGTGAATAGCCCCACGGAACAGAACACGTAAGATGCTTGCTAATTCTGTCCGTTTTCTGGGAACCAGTTGTAAGGCGAAGCTTATAAAAAGATGTACAGATTTCGTATAAAAACAAAACCTGCATAGTTTGAAAGTACATTCCTGGGGCTTCGCGTGCATATAAATTATGCCTCGTTTGAAGGTCCGTAGCCCCGGAACGACAAAATTTAAGATGCTCCGAAAAACCAGTTTTCAACATAACACAACCCTTCAATTAACAATTCAGAATTTTGACTGTTCCAAAACATTTTCAGAATTTAAACAACATGGGACTCCAAACTAAAATAATAATCCAACTGTAAATCATCTCCTTCACATAGTACAGTCATCCAAAATATCATAACAGCCAATAATCCAGCTAACAGCACAATTGGTAGCACAATTAACAAGCATCTTTAAATCAAACCTTCATATATTCTTTCGTCATCCTGCCATTTTACATCAAGAAAAACAGCAGCCCCAAAGGGGTGAGAAATATATCCCAGTAAGTGGTGACAAAACCAAATGCCAAAAGCATTTGCTAGATACTGAACTGGTATACATAAACAAGCTAAACATATTTAATCATATCAAGCTGAGATATTCTTATGCATATCAAGCTAAACAAACTGATACATAAGCTGCCATGATGCTAAACAGAACGCGTATATCACGCCAAAACGTACGTTCATAGCACTATTGTGCACGTACTATCAAGCTTAAATATATATATATATATATATACATATGCTGCCAAGATGCTAAACAGAACGCGCATATAGCGCCAAAACGCGTATATAACGCCAGAACGTACGTGATTGCATCGTCATGCGCGTACAACCAAGACAGTGGAAAAGGCCTCCCTTAATGGCTCCTTGGAGGGTTCCAACTGTATCCTAAGCGGACGAAGCCAATGTCCCAAAACCCCGGTACCAAAAGGGGATGCCTACATGATGCATGCTCAAACATATGCTTAGTTTTCGAAAACATATTCGGTTCTAAACATGAAATTTATGCATGGATGATATGTCATGATTCACACGCAGCATACAAATAAAATTATGAATGCACATGCATGACTAAATCATATCAAGATTTGGCAGCTGCAGTATATGTAATATCAAGATATTCAAGATGCCATAACAAGCATATTTCAAGTATACCAAAATATGGAGCTATGGTCAAACCTCGTGCTCCTACTAGCATTCAAGAAGGTAGTGTCAGTGCACTTACCTTGACACTTTAGCTATTCAAATCAAGCATTCCACAATTATCCAAATAGCCACCATTTCGGCCCACACTTTACGAATTCGTGCACCTATATACATGTGGTACAAGTTAGGATTTTATTCATATATTCATAAACCAATTCCATGCCTCCCAATATTCTTGTCTTTTACTCGTTTTACCAAGCTTCTTGTGCACCACCAATTTCTGCCTTCCCATTATTTACCAACATAATATCATAATAAAATCCTAAGTTCCCAACATATGCCAATACGGTTTTTCCTATTGCTTTTACTGTCTACATTTTTTCTGCATTAACGTTCAGTTTAACCAACCATGGCAAGAAGTACTATTAACATTTCCAAAATATACTATTATTATTTTTTTTGACCTTAAAGGATGCATGTGGCATTTAAATACAGTCAGACGCTACAAAGCCCAAGGATTCACCACAAGTACAGAATCGGTTTCTTTTAACAATCTCTTACCCACATCAATTAAACATGAATTACTAATTTGTTACCATGCAGTCCGTGATTTTATTAAGGAGCATACAAGGTCTAACCAATCTTCCTAATCCAATGACAGTTCCAACTCAAGGTGATTAATAATCCAAGATTACAAGAACTAGTTTTCAGACCTGCTCGCATTCAAACATGGTTGTTCCTTAAGGCAAATTAGTGTAAGCAAAATTAAGTTATCCTTCTAATCAAAAGAGCAATCCACACACGGTGATGAGCTATTTTCCAAGCTCCAAAACCGGTCCCCTTAAGCTGATATGCAGCCACGGATTCTGGGTTGTCCAACTAAGAAAAATGGGGACAAAGAGAATGAAGAAAATACTTTCTCCTAAGATGCACACCAAACCGAACAGATAAGGGGTGTGAAAAGATATGTTCATGCCATGATACCCCCTATGCATGCGATCAAAGGTCCACCAAAACAGTCCAGTAAAATAAAGAAGGGAGCTATTTCTAGGATTTCAAGAATTGATATTCTGTTTTGCATTTCTTTTTTAATCCTAGGTCCATGAGGTTTACTGGGCAGAATTTATGGATGGAAACCAAAAGAATCCATTCTCTTATCCTTCAAGTGGTGGCCGAATAACTAGGGCAGGTATGGGAATAATAAAACAGTCTATGCTTTAGATACACATACTAAACAGAATAATGAGGAAGAGGTGAGCTTACAGTTCGATTGCCACTCTCTTGGAGTACACAACTTAGCAAAATAATTGAAGAACAGCCACTTCCCTCTCTAACTCTTCTAGGATTCAGTTTTAAGGCTGCATCCAAGTGTGACAGAATCCAATCAGAGCCACGTAAGTTGTATTGAACAAGAAAGAGAGGAAAACACCTCACCTCCTTGGGTGGACTCACGGCTGGCCAAGAACAACAAAAGGGGAAAGATGCTTAAGGATGGCCTCTCCCTTAATTGCCTCACAGTTTAGTCGAAGAAGTGGGGGGGCAAGGAGATGTGATTTCTTTCTCTTGTGCTTCCTACACACTCATGATCTAATGATGATGAGAGGAGAAGAATGGTGCTGAGTATGGTATATAAAAAGAGAGGCCAGAATCCATATTGTCCTTCTCCTCTAAGGATGCGCACAAAGTGGTGGAGAGTGGGTTAGAATAGCAAGGAATCTGATTACTTTCTCTACACTCTATGCGCATGCAAAGAGTGGTGGAAGATGTTTAGTCGACAATTGGAACACATGCAATACCAATCCATCAGCTTGCTCCCTTGATACTCTATGCGCATGCAAAGAGTGGAAGGTTGAAGGTGCCACATGGTGCACATGCAAGGCTGCAAAGGGATGTGGCTACAGAACAAGTGACTAGAACTTCATTTCCCCTTCTATACTCAGCGCATGAGGGAGGTGCAAAGGTGGAGTAGTAAGTGAGCAGCCAGCTTTTTATACTACCTATGCGCATGGAAGTACTTTCATTGAGACACTCAAGGGACATGCAAAGGCTGGACAGGTTGTTGGTTTCTAAGGTCCCTGATCAGAATCTTGTCTCCATACATACGCATAAGGGAACCAAAGGAGTCAGATTTTCCAAGTGTCCAAGGGTTGCACAAAAGGCGTTCATGAAAGGAAATGATGAGGAGCAAGTGTCGTACATGCAAAGGAGAAAGGGATAAGGTGGCGGACATGCAGGGAAAGGAATGGATATAGTCGGACACCTAAGAAGCATGCATAGGCTGAAGATATCAAGCAAAACAAAAAAAAATCAGAGTTCCTCACTCCCCCAGGCGTACGTGTGGCGAAGCATTGAGGTGGGTAGATATTGGTTGATTCTAGGCCAATTACTAACCACCATGCAGACTCTTTTTTTTTTTTTTTTTGATAAGTGAGGGTTATCAAAGTTAGATAGACAATTGAGATGATTATGGCCTCTACAACAGCCCTTGGGCCGAGACCCTCAAGTGGGATTGGGTTCCAAAATACACAAATCCTATTATTCACCTATTTAAGAATTAACCCAAGCCTTATAATTTTTATGTACCCTCTAATTTCTTACTAAGGGCTTATTCTTTGTAATAAAATTAATCACATACTTTTAATAATACTCACATAATTCTAATTAGTGACATGCTTTATTCCTATACTTATAACTAGAATTTCACATGCTTAAAAATAGGTAATTAATTCCTCAATTAAATTTTTTTACTCCAATCAAAGGCAAATATTTATTTAATCCGAGATACGTATTCTACCACATTCCTAATATGTTCCTAATTAGACGGGATGTTACAGCTTGGGTAAGCCCAGTTCAAACAGTACCAAAAAAAGGTGGTGTGACAGTAGTCACAAATGCACAGCAAGAGTTGATTCCAACCAGAACTATCACAGGTTGGAGAATCTGTAAAGACTACCGAAGGTTGAACACAGTTACTCAGAAAGATCATTTTTCACTACCTTTTATTGATCAAATGCTGGAGAGACTGGCGGGCCACTCTTATTATTGCTTCTTGGATGGTTATTCAGGCTATAACCAAATACCTGTTGCTCCTGAAGACCAGGGAAAGACAGCTTTCACTTGCCCATTTGGAGTCTTCGCATACAGAAGAATGTCGTTCGGCCTCTGCAATGCACCTGCCACTTTCCAAAGGTGTATGCTCTCTATCTTTTCTGATATGGTAGAGAAATGTTTAGAGGTATTTATGGATGACTTCTCTATTGTTGGTTCAAGCTTTGATTCTTGTTTGAGCAATTTGTCTAAAGTCTTAAAGAGATGCAATGAGACTAACCTTGTTCTAAATTGGGAAAAGTGTCATTTTATGGTAAATGAAGGTATAGTGTTGGGACATAAAATCTCTAAATCTGGGATTGAAGCTGATAAAGCAAAATTGATGTTAATTGAACAACTTCCCATTCCCGTGAATGTTAATGTTGTTAGGAGTTTCCTAGGACATGCAGGTTTTTACAGGCGGTTCATCAAGGATTTCTCCAAGATTGCTAAACCATTGAGCCAACTCTTGGTGAAGGACTCGGAGTTCATATTTGATGATGCATGTTCTAAGGCATTCCATTTGTTGAAAGAGAAGCTTAGTACAGCTCATGTGCTTACAGCTCCCGATTGGAACCTTCCATTTGAACTCATGTGTGACGCCAGTGCGTATGCAATTGGTGCAGTCCTTGGTCAGCGTAAGGAAAAATTATTACATGTCATTTACTATGCTAGCAAAGTTTTGAATGATGCTCAGATTAATTATGCAACAACTGAGAAAGAAATGTTAGCAGTAGTTTATGCACTGGACAAATTTAGACCTTACTTGTTAGGATCTAAAATTGTTGTTTTAACTGACCATTCTGCTATTAAGTTTTTGATGACTAAGCAGGACGCTAAACCACGATTGTTAAGGTGGATGCTACTTTTTCAAGAATTTGATTTGGAAATTCGGGATAAAATTGGAGTAGAAAACAAAGTGGTTGATCATCTCTCTAGAATCCAGGCAAAAGAACTACAAGATAGTTCAGAAAAAGAAATCAATGATTATTTTCCTGATGAGAAGGTGATGGCAGTCTTTGTTCCTCCATGGTTCGCAGATTTTGCCAACTACAAAGTGGTAAGAGAGTTGCCTCCTAACCTTACAAGGCAACAACAGAAGAAATTTCTGCGAGATGTAAGGCGATATTTCTGGGAGGATCCACATCTATATTTCCAATGTGCTGATGGGATCCTTCGCAGATGTGTTCCGGAGTTTGAAGTGAGCCAGATTTTATGGCATTGCCATTCTTCTAACTATGGAGTCCATTTTGGGGGCAATAGAACCGCGCAGAAAGTCTTGCAAAGCGGTTACTACTGGCCAACACTTTTTAAGGATGCAAGAGATTGCGTAGAGAAATGTGATAAGTGTCGGAGAGCGGGTAATATTTCACGCAAGGATGAGATGCCTCTGAATAATATATTAGAGGCAGAGCTGTTTGATGTATGGGGCATTGACTTCATGGGGCCATTTCCCTCATCTTATTCCAATCAGTATATCCTTGTTGCTGTGGATTATGTCTCCAAGTGGGTTGAAGCTGTTGCTCTTCCCACCAACGATGCTAAGGTGGTTGTCAATTTTTTGAGGAAAAATATTTTTACCAGGTTTGGAGTACCTCGGGCTATTATCAGTGATGGAGGTACCCACTTTTGTAATAAACATTTTGAAAGCTTGCTAGTTAAATATGGGGTGAGACACAGAGTAGCCACACCATATCATCCCCAGACTAGTGGGCAAGTTGAAGTCTCCAACAGGGAGATAAAAAGAATCCTAGAAAAGACACTGGGAATTTCTAGGAGGGATTGGGCTAAGAAGCTTGATGATGCACTCTGGGCGTACAGAACTGCGTTCAAAACTCCTATTGGTATGTCACCTTATCAGTTGGTGTATGGCAAACCTTGTCATTTTCCAGTGGAGTTAGAATACAAAGCCTTGTGGGCTACTAAGTTTTTAAATTTTGAACCATCAGGAGCTCAAAAGAAAAGAATACTTCAGCTGAATGAGCTTGATGAGTTCAGAAGGACTGCATATGAAAGTGCACAGATTTATAAAGAGAAGACTAAGCTGTGGCATGATAGCAAGATCAAGCCCAAAGAGTTTGCACCGGGTCAACAGGTATTATTGTACAACTCTCGACTGAGGTTGTTCCCAGGTAAACTTAAATCTCGTTGTCTGGTCCTTTTGTGGTGACAAATGTATTCCCATATGGTACCGTTGAAATCTCTCCTTTTGATGCTGAGAGACCTTTTAAGGTAAATGGGAATCGTTTGAAATTTTACTATGGAGAACCTGTGAATAAGGACATAATTTTTGTCCCTTTAACTTCACCTGAGTAATCATGGTTCCAGTCAGGCTCGTGACGTTAAACAAGCACTTGCTGGGAGGCAACCCAGTGGAAAATTTTCCAAATTTCTTAGTTTAGATGCTTGCTTTTAATTTTAGGTGTTGACAAGAGCTAGAAATTGAGGATAAGTTTGCTAAGTCCACGCTGATAGTGTAACAGCCCGTGTTAACCCGGATTGTTAACACACTATCGTATTAAGCCACGCTTAATTAAAATGCGGAATAACTTTTTCTTTAATTCAATTATGACGTCATTAACTTAACCAACTTGATTACTTAATCATTTTCATAAAAATACTGCCTGTATGTAAATTGCAAGACATCTAACTGGAATACCTCATATATAAATAGTAAAGTGAGTATCTAAAGCCACAGGTCTACACAAGTAGCCTGGATCAAAATCCTGATACTTTAATTACAACATTAATTTAAAAGACGATAGTCAAACCATGTGGCATGGACAAACCCCATGCTCACAAAATAAGGCAACAATGCCCAATAACAGTCACAACATGAACTTAACATAAATAAAGCAGAAAACATAACAGCAGTCAAATAAACAGCAATCCACAACCAGCACGTCAGCATGTCATAAATATCAACTCAGCTCTGGCCTCCTGCCACCTGAGCCCTCAACATTACCTGATCCTGAAATAAGCGTCCCCAAACGTGGGGTGAGATCTCTAACAAGAAATCTCAGTAAGACAAGGGGTCCTCAAGGAGTCTCCACCCCAAGCTCACTTACATGTGCAATATAAGTTCAAAAACAGTAATTACAATATAAGTTCCAAAATCATGCGATGCAGCAATTAATCATGCCATGTGTGCTTTCAAATCTACTGGCCAGAGAAATGTAGGAATACGTCTATGCCTACATGAGTACATGGATACTACCTGCACCTCACCCACAGCTTCTCCATCTTGTATGTACTACATACTCAGGATTGCCGTCTAGGTGGACACCACATGCATCTCATAAAAGCTCATTGCATATAAATAGCTCAACAGCATTTCCAAAACACTAAAGCATGTAACACAGCATGCATAAACCCATCCCCATGGGACATGGTGGAACATCAAAATGGCTAAACCGAGGACACGAAAGCTTACCTTGCAAGCTAGCTATCCAAGCCAAGAGTCCAACCACTCACAAGTCCACAAATAGCAGTATCACAATCTGATATGGACCAATAACACGTCAATATTTATGCATCACAAGCATACAACTTAAAGACTACGCCTTTCCTTTACGTTTTACGTCTTAAGGCTTCCAACAAAGCCATAAGCCCTTAATCGCATGATTCTGACTTAGTTCATTTATTACAGAAGTTCAACTTCCTTAAACTAGGGTCCACACACACCCAATAGCTTACTGTTCATACAGTACAGCTACTGTCTGCACAGAACCCAGGATATCCGGATATCAGAAGGGGCATATCCGGATATGCCATATCCGGATATCACACTGGACATATCCGGATATGCCATATCCGGATACCCAGATCCCATATCCGGATATCAATATCCGGATACCATATCCGGATACTGATATCCGGATATCTGTTCGACAAATATCCGGATATCTCACGACAGAATGCAGTTTCTGCATTTCGTGAATATCCATCCCAAAGATCCAACTTTTAACACATGTACACGTTAAAGCATGCATCTTTAATCCATTTTAGGTTCACTTATGTGTTGGTTACATGTTAAACTCATTAACATACCAAGATACCACCTTTAAGCCATAAAAACACATGATCAAGTTAAGGTGACTTACCCCAAAGCTTGGTCAGTAGTTCAAGGTGCCTTTGGAGCTCTTAACACTGCACACAGGTCCAGCACACCCAAGGACACGAAAATGCCACACCAAAGGTTGGTTCTTGGCACCAAAGGAGGCTTCTTGAAACCTCTAATGGTATGAACAATGGTTCATGACCATGGAGACACACCACAGCCCACTAAACACCCCTCAACTCAGAAAACAAGGCTCACCACACACAACCATGGTGCATAGAGGGAGGGAGGTGAAGAATCAAAGTCCAAAGGTGTCAACTTTGATCAAGAAAGGGTGAAGGATCAAAGAAATAGTGTTTCCCACAAGAAAACTGCCTCACCAATGTTCAGCCCCCCAACACCTCACGTAGGAAAGAAATGCACCTAGGGTTGTGTGCCTTAGTGTGCCTATTTATAGGCACATGGCCACTAATCGCGCAGTATTAGCCTTAATCGCAAAGTAAAAGATATTGATCCCAAACTTCGGATTCTAGACCTAGACATTTTTCTAAGATTTGTCATATTTTTATTTTATTTTTCGGAGCACCTTTCCGGTACGCGCTTTTCCATAGCCAGTATCAGTTCTGGCATCAGATTACGTTATTTTGACTTGAAACTTGTTTTACAAGTCCTACATAATATTCTAGTAATTATCATGCATTCGTTAAAATTTTCCGGGATACTTTTCCGGTACGCATTTATACCGAGTAGCAGAACCGGTATCTGCGCTTTTCTTCCGAAAAGCGACTTTCAGTATTCTTACCCACTAATTGTAATTATTAAAGCCTCATAATAATTATTAACGTCAATTATGGAATTATTTCCTAATTATCATAATTAATTCATTAATTACCTTAATTAGCGGTGCGGGTTCTTACATTCACCCACCTTTTTAAGGATTTTGTCCTCAAAATCAGAAACATACCTGTCTCGAAAGTCGGGATACTGTAGGAGAAGCTCATCCTCTCGCTCCCACGTGCACTCCTCGGGACTACGCCCAGTCCACTGCACCTTGACCATCGGAATGATCTTGCTTCTAAGCTGTTTCTCGCCTCGATCGAGAATCTTAAGTGGTCCGACGGGAGTCTTTAGGTTCTCCCGAACCTCCACATCATCCGGCTGCACCACGTGCGAAGGGTCTGCTATGTACTTCCGAAGCTGAGACACGTGAAATACGTCGTGGATGTTGGCTAGGTTCGGAGGTAAGGCGAGTCGATAGGCAACTGGTCCTACTCTACCAAGGATCTGGTAGGGCCCAATGAATCGCGGGCTCAACTTCCTCACTCCGAGTGCCCGTCCAACACCGGTGACAGGTGAAAGTTTCACTAACACGTGCTCACCCTCACTGAACTCCAGTGGTCGATGCTTGACATCATAGTAACTTTTCTGACGATTCTGCGCCTCCTTCAACTTTTCCCTGATCATCTGGATCTGTAGGGTAGTATCTTGGACAAAGTCCAAGCCAAATAGCTCTTTATCTCCAACCTCAGACCAGCAGGTAGGAGTCCGACACCTCCTACCATACAGCGCCTCGTAGGGTGCCATGCCCAGACTAGCATGAAAACTGTTGTTGTATGAGAATTCAACCAACGGAAGGTACCTATCCCATGCAGAACCCTGCTCCAACGTGCAAGCTCTCAACATGTCCTCCAATGTCTGGATGGTCCGCTCAGTCTGTCCGTCAGTCTGAGGGTGATAGGCGGTACTCAATCTCAACTGCGTACCAAAAGCCTCCTGCAGCGCCTCCCAGAACCGAGATGTGAACTTCGGGTCCCTATCACTGATGATACTCTCGGGCACCCCGTGAAGCCTCACAATCTCACAGACATATAGTTTGGCCAACTGCTCTGTAGTGAAGCTCACCTTCACTGGAAGAAAATGGGCAGACTTGGTCAATCTGTCCACAATGACCCAGATAGAGTCACAACCAGCCTGAGTTTTAGGCAATCCCACCACGAAGTCCATGGAAATACTCTCCCACTTCCACTGTGGAATTTCAAGAGGTTGAAGTTTACCAGACGGTTTCTGGTGCTCGATCTTCACTTTCTGACATATCAAACACTTGGACACGTAGACCGCTATGTCCTTCTTCATGCCCGGCCACCAAAAGTTTCTTTTTAAGTCCTGGTACATCTTCGTGGCGCCAGGGTGGATAGTAAACCGGCCCTTATGAGCCTCTGCCATAACCTCTTCAGTCAATGGCCCTCGAGGAATAACAATCCTCTTCTGGAACAGCAGCAATCCGTCCTCGTTCCAAGACACACTGTCCTGGTTCTTCACATAGTCAAGGCACTCTCTTTGCACTTGCGCCTCTTTAATCTTTTCCATCAGCTCATTAATCACTTATGTTGTCTCCATTTCAAGCAATGCACCCCCAAACAAGGAGTTCACTCTCAAGTCTCTGAACTTCTCGATCACCTCGTAGTCGTTCATCATTAAGCTGGATAAGCTCACGGATTTCCGGCTCAAAGCATCGGCTACCACATTGGCCTTGCCAGGGTGGTACCTCAACTCAAAGTCGTAGTCCTTCAAGAACTCCATCCATCTACGCTGCCTCATGTTCAACTCTTTCTGGTCAAACAGATATTTCAGGCTCTTGTGATCACTGAATACAGCAAACTTCATGCCAAACAAGTAATGCCTCCAAATCTTGAAAGCAAAAACAATGGCTGCCAACTCCAAGTCGTGAGTCGGGTAGTTCTCCTCATGAGGTTTCAACTGTCTTGAAGCGTAAGCAACCGCTTTCCCTTTCTGCATCAGCACACAGCCTAGCCCCTTTCCAGAAGCATCGCAGTATAACTCAAATTGTTCCGCAGGATCAGGAAGGACTAACACAGGAGCAGTAGTCAGTCTCTCCTTCAACTCCTGGAAACACTCCTCACACTCATGTGTCCACACGAATGGAGTCTCCTTTCGGGTAAGGCGAGTCATCGGTAGCACCATTTTGGAAAATCCCTCTATGAATCTCCTGTAGTAGCCTGCCAAACCCAAGAAGCTTCTCACTTCTGTAACCGTCTTGGGCCTCTCCCAATCCATCACGGCCTCAATCTTGTTAGGATCAACTGCAACTCCATTAGCAGAAATCACATGACCCAGAAATTTCACCGCCTTGAGCCAAAACTCACATTTTGACGGTTTAGCATATAGCTTTTTCTCTTTCAGCACTTGCAACACGATCTTCAAGTGCTCAGTATGCTCCTCCTCCGTCTTGGAGTAAATCAAAATGTCGTCAATGAAGACGATCACAAACTGATCCAGGTACGGCTGGAAGATCCTGTTCATGTAGTCCATGAACACTGCGGGTGCATTGGTGAGTCCAAACGGGATCACCAAGTACTCGTAGTGCCCGTATCTCGAGCGAAATGCTGTCTTTGGGACATCCTCCGGCTTTACCCGTATCTAATGGTAACCGGACCGGAGATCAATCTTGGAATACACGCAAGCACCTCTGAGCTGATCCAGCAAATCATCAATGCGTGGAAGAGGGTACTTGTTCTTGATTGTCACCTTGTTCAATTGTCTGTAATCGGTGCACAACAGCATGGTCCCATCCTTCTTTTTCACAAAAATGACCGGTGCTCCCCAGGGAGACACACTCGGCCGAATAAAGTCTTTTGCTGAAAGCTCCTCGATATGCTTCTTCAGCTCCGCCAACTCTGGTGGCGACATCCGGTATGGAGCCAACGATATAGGCCCCACACCAGGCAATAGATCAATGGAGAACTCTATCTCCCTCTGTGGTGGGAACTCAGGAATCTCCTCAGGAAACACCTCGAGGAATTCCCTCACCACAGGAATGCCAGTGAGATCCTCCTGTGTCCCACTCACCAAACCTCCCAACATGACATAGCCAAATGCCCCTGCTCTCAAGGCCCTCCTCGCCTGCAGGACTGAAATGAACGGTGAGGAACTGGCTGTGGACCCACCCGGAGACATCACCACTTTCTTGGCACAGCAATCAATCATTGCACAGTTTCTGGACAACCAATCCATGCCTAGAATAATCTCAAGGTTGGCCATCGGCAATCCTATCAGATCTACCGAGAAATCACGGCCATCCCACTGAAACGCTACATCGCGATGAACAGTGGAGGTCAAACATTTTTCTCCGGTGGCGGTGGTCACCCGCATCGGTGGAGAAAGCACATCACTGGGCAACTCAAGCCCCACAGCAATAGGGGTAGCAACAAAAGAGTGCGTTGCCCCGGAATCAAAAAGCACATCAACAGTTGAACCACCAATGGTAACAGTACCTCTGACCAGGTTCGGAGCTATGTCCGACTGCTGACGATCAAGTGTGTACACTCGCCCTGTAGTAGGTGGCACGGCTGGTGCCCCGGTAGGAAGCATCTGCAAAGGCACAGCCTGCACTGCAGCAACTCTCGCTGTCGGGCAATCTCTGGAGTAGTGGCCCTCCTTGCCACACTGGAAGCATATCAGCTGCCCGGTAGAACACGGCCCAAAATGTGACTTCCCGCATCCAGAGCATCTGGGAGCAGGAGGTCTAGCGGCGTTCCCCGGAGTAGCAGTCTTTCTAAACTGAATTGGCGCTTGCTTAGCCGCCATCTGCTTGCCCTTGCCCTTGTTCGCAAAATTTTTATTCTTCCAGGGAGTGGAACCGCCGGTACCCTGTGGCACCTCCATCTTGGCCTTCTTGGCCTTACTCATGCTGTAGAAGTCCTCAATATCACGACACTGCTGGACCAGTGTCCCAAAATCTCTGGAAGCCGACCCAGCTAAGTAACCAGCGATATCCTCACTAAGTCCCCTGCGGAACTTAGCAGCCAAGAATGTAGGAGTAGGTCTCGCCATCCTGAAGTGTGAAAACTTCACCAGCTCATTAACACAAAGTAGACACGCAACGACACATCCTAAGTTATTGCAATACATACAGGCTTTTCCCTAGAAAGTGCTCTGATACCATAAAATGTAACAGCCCGTGTTAACCCGGATTGTTAACACACTATCGTATTAAGCCACGCTTAATTAAAATGCGGAATAACTTTTTCTTTAATTCAATTATGACGTCATTAACTTAACCAACTTGATTACTTAATCATTTTCATAAAAATACTGTCTGTATGTAAATTGCAAGACATCTAACTGGAATACCTCATATATAAATAGTAAAGTGAGTATCTAAAGCCACAGGTCTACACAAGTAGCCTGGGTCAAAATCCTGATACTTTAATTACAACATTAATTTAAAAGACGATAGTCAAACCATGTGGCATGGACAAACCCCATGCTCACCAAATAAGGCAACAATGCCCAATAACAGTCACAACATGAACATAACATAAATAAAGCAGAAAACATAACAGCAGTCAAATAAACAGCAATCCACAACCAGCACGTCAGCATGTCATAAATATCAACTCAGCTCTGGCCTCCTGCCACCTGAGCCCTCAACATTACCTGATCCTGAAATAAGCGTCCCCAAACGTGGGGTGAGATCTCTAACAAGAAATCTCAGTAAGACAAGGGGTCCTCAAGGAGTCTCCACCCCATGCTCACTTACATGTGTAATATAAGTTCAAAAACAGTAATTACAATATAAGTTCCAAAATCATGCGATGCAGCAATTAATCATGCCATGTGTGCTTTCAAATCTACTGGCCAGAGAAATGTAGGAATACGTCTATGCCTACATGAGTACATGGATACTACCTGCACCTCACCCACAGCTTCTCCATCTTGTATGTACTACATACTCAGGATTTCCGTCTAGGTGGACACCACATGCATCTCATAAAAGCTCATTGCATATAAATAGCTCAACAGCATTTCCAAAACACTAAAGCATGTAACACAGCATGCATAAACCCATCCCCATGGGACATGGTGGAACATCAAAATGGCTAAACCGAGGACACGAAAGCTTACCTTGCAAGCTAGCTATCCAAGCCAAGAGTCCAACCACTCACAAGTCCACAAACAGCAGTATCACAATCTGATATGGACCAATAACACGTCAATATTTATGCATCACAAGCATACAACTTAAAGACTACGCCTTTCCTTTACGTTTTACGTCTTAAGGCTTCCAACAAAGCCATAAGCCCTTAATCGCATGATTCTGACTTAGTTCATTTAGTACAGAAGTTCAACTTCCTTAAACTAGGGTCCACACACACCCAATAGCTTACTGTTCATACAGTACAGCTACTGTCTGCACAGAACCCAGGATATCCGGATATCAGAAGGGGCATATCCGGATATGCCATATCCGGATATCACACTGGACATATCCGGATATGCCATATCCGGATACCCAGATCCCATATCCGGATATCAATATCCGGATACCATATCCGGATACTGATATCCGGATATCTGTTCGACAAATATCCGGATATCTCACGACAGAATGCAGTTTCTGCATTTCGTGAATATCCATCCCAAAGATCCAACTTTTAACACATGTACACGTTAAAGCATGCATCTTTAATCTATTTTAGGTTCACTTATGTGTTGGTTACATGTTAAACTCATTAACATACCAAGATACCACCTTTAAGCCATAAAAACACATGATCAAGTTAAGGTGACTTACCCCAAAGCTTGGTCAGTAGTTCAAGGTGCCTTTGGAGCTCTTAACACTGCACACAGGTCCAGCACACCCAAGGACACGAAAATGCCACACCAAAGGTTGGTTCTTGGCACCAAAGGAGGCTTCTTGAAACCTCTAATGGTATGAACAATGGTTCATGACCATGGAGACACACCACAGCCCACTAAACACCCCTCAACTCAGAAAACAAGTGTAACATCCCACATAATTAGTAAAATACATAGGTGTTAAAATGAGATAGATGCATGTGTATGTTTGATGGCTTGCGAATTGTTTGACCTTTATTTTTGGATGAGACTAAGGTAAGTATTTAAATTAAATCATAGGAGGGTGCATATGTAGGCATGTGAAATTTATTAAATTCATATGAGTAATTTGAGTGTGTGTTAGAAGGCTTTAGTGTTTATTGGACTTTGGAAGTGGGCTAGTGTGTGTGGACTTGTCACTATTGGACTTGTGTGATTGGGTTCTTTGTGTTTGTGGCCATTGGCCCAAGGAGGCTTTTGGGTCAATCATGTTCAGCCCAAGGTTGTGTCCACACTTATCTTCCCTAAGCCTTGTCCAACAAGGCTGTCTTGTGTACCAAGGAACCTTCACATGGCAATCTTTTTACCACTCATTTCATGCGCATAGGATGATAGAAAAGGACTTAGAAAAATCTGCCAACTTTCCCTTCATGACCGCCACCTCACACCTATCTTGTGCATCATTTGGATTCAACTTCATTGCATGAAAGACACATGTACTCCTTAGCACTATTTTGGGCTGCATTCTTCTTCATTTTAGGCGCACATGGAGGTGTCATGGAGCAGATTTTTATGACACAAAATCTGCATTGAGTGTTGACTTGGAGAACCACCTTACACCTTCCTTCATGAGGCTGAAATGTGCAGATTTTTGCATGCTTTTGGCAGTCCATCATGAGCCAAATCTGCCCCTTGCTTCCACATGCATCAAAAGAAGGATTTTGGGGCTGCATCTCCCTCATCACATGCGCACAAGGGCAGCTTTCATTCAGATTCTTGGCTGCCACAAAGCTGTCTTGCTTGTTGACTTAGTGAACCCTCTTACATGTGCTCATGATGACACCTCCTTTCCACTCCACCTTGTGCGCATAGCTTGCTTGTTGGTGTTAAAATTTCTGACTTAGGACAGCTTTCAGATCTGAACCAATCTCTTTCACCTCCTTGCATGTGCATAGAGTAACCAAGAAGCAAACCTTTGCTTGTTCAAACCTTGTGTGCAGTCCCACCTTCACAAGAAACCAGAAATTTCATGATGTTTCATCATTGCAACTTCTCCTCACTTCTCTTTAAGTTATGCGCACACATGAGGGGGCTGTCCTCATTTTACATTCAGCCAAGTTCCTTCCTCATTTCCTCCCTCTCTAGCCGTGACTACAAGCCCTCTTGGAGAAAGAAAAACCTTGGTAACTTACCTTCCCTCACACTCTCAAACCGTGGCTCAAGAACACCAACCAAGTGCAAGTTTTTCTCCTCTCTTTCCCTCACTGTCCAGCCTTGCTACTCAACCTTGGAAGCTGTCCCAGATTGTCCCTCCTCACCATTTATGCGCATAGATCATCTCCTAGGAAGTGTGAACTTGTTGTTGGTAGAACTAGAAAGGTGTGGTGTGTGAGCAAGAAGTGTGTGCTACAAGAGGTAAGCCTAGAACTTAGACCTCTTTCATTGTGTAACCATGTGT
This sequence comes from Gastrolobium villosum, assembly GCA_032173675.1. Taxonomy (NCBI): domain Eukaryota; kingdom Viridiplantae; phylum Streptophyta; class Magnoliopsida; order Fabales; family Fabaceae; genus Gastrolobium; species Gastrolobium villosum. Next base: position 22,419 of record JAVKPL010009260.1, read on the forward strand.
GTGCTTGAATGTCTACTTGGTTCTATTCGGTTTTGGATTCAAGAATGAGCATGGTGGAAGTATAATGAGCTATTTGATAATGATTTGTATGCATGAAAGTCTCATGGTTATGCCACTGTTTATGTATGAATGTGCCACTGTTTTGAGGATATATATGTGCCACTGTTTCTTTATGAAGGTGCCACTGTTTTGAGTATATATATGTGCCACTGTTTCTTTATGAATGTGCCACTGTTTGAGGATGAATAGGTCACTGTTTCGGTTGGACAAGCTCACCATTTTGATGCCACTGTTTTGTATAAAATGCTCACTGTTTTAGTGCATCACATGCCACTGTTTCTGCATAAAATGCTCACTGTTTTAATGCCATACATGTCACTGTTTTGCACCAAAAGTACTCACTATTTTAGTACATAAGGAGCCACTGTTTCTGCATAAGATAACCACCCTATTGATGTTCAAACCCCACTATGTATGCTCACTGTTTTAATGTCCAAAAATCATGATTTATGCCACTGTTTTAATGCTCAAAAACCACCAATTATGCCACTGTTTCAATGTTCAAATATCACCACTAATGTCACTGTTTTGGATGTTCAAATGTATCATTCATGCCACTGTTTTGATGCACAAATAACACTACTTATGCCACTGTTTTGATGTTCAAATGCCACTGTCTAATGCCACTATTCTGCCACTATTTTGAGGCCCAAGATGTCACTGTTTCTGTTTTAAAACGTTCACTGTTCTGCTGTAAGGTGCTGCTATTTTTCTGCTGTAAAACGTCACTGTTTCTGTCCACTGTTTTTAAGTAAAACGTCACTGTTTCTGTCCACTGTTTTTAAGTAAAACGTCACTGTTTCTGCCCACTGTTTTGAAAGAACAACCCACTGTTTTCTGCTCACTGTTTTAAGAACAAACGTCACTGTTTTCTGCTGTAAAACGCTGCTGTATGCTCACTGTTTTCTGCTGTAAAACACTGCTGTATGCTCACTGTTTTTCCACTGTAAAACGCTGCTGTATGCTCACTGTTTCTACTGTAAATCGCCGCTGTAAATGATTGGTTGTAATTGATTTAGGTGCGCTTAAGAAGTGAGATACTTCGCTGCTGTTTGGTATTGTTTAAGGCACACAAGGTAAGTGTCAGGCGATATTACCTAATGTGACTATTGACTACTGGTATAAAATTGTGACATGATGCTCCATATTCCGTAAAAGTATTATGTTCCTTATGACGAAAGGAAACTGCCAAAAATGTGCCGTGATGGCTGTATGACTATGAGGTAAAGACGTTATGTGGCAGCATAACGCATATGAAAAGTATATGTGCCGTGATGGCTATATGAAAGGTATATAAGCATGCACCTTACATCATACCGCATTTTTGTACGTTTTGTGTGTGAAAGCATAGCATGGCATGCATGTACCAAGAGCATATAGGTCTTGCTTTTTAGAATAGTTATGTACAGGACCATGTGTTTGAGCAAGCATCATATAGGCATCCCCAAGGTACCGGGGTATGGGACACTTGGCATCAGTCCGCATAGGCCCACAGTTGGAATCCACATGGAGCTCAGGTGCCAAGGTATATTTGATTCCACTGTGAAGTGCGCGCACGACGGTGCTAAAAGCGCAAAGGAAAGGCGTTATATACGCAATATATGAATATGATGAAAAGGAAAGGCGTTATATGCGCTATATATATGAATATGATGAAAAGGAAAAAGGAAAAGGAACAAGGATATGTTGAAGTGACTGTTTATGATTTTGTGCCTAGTTAATACTGTTATATTATTGGTTTTGTTGCCACACTACTGGGATTATTCTCACCCCTTTGGGGCTGCTATTTTCCAAAATGGCAGGAGGACGTAAAAGCATTTGAAGACATGATATTTGTTGTTGCTTGCTGATGAATGGACGTGTACTGTTGTTGTTTGTTTAATTGGATGACTGTAATGATTAATGTTTTGGTACTCTTGGATGACTGTAGACTTTATCATCTCTATTTTACCTTAAACTCTTATGAACAGCGGCTATTTTGGAAAACGTTTGTGAAAAGAATTTTTGAAAGACTTATGTGCAGAAATTTTTACAGTGCACCTTACGGGTGGGGTTTTTATGAGCAAACGAACTCCGATTTACTATTATTTTATATGCACGCGAAGCCCCAAACGTGCTCTTTCTAAATCACTTGAAACATTTTTTATCGTCCAAACAGAAGTGATGTGAATTTTAAAACGCGTTACGGATTTGCATTTAGAATGAGGATCTTTGTTAGCTTATGTGACGTTGAAGACTCTAATTCCGCTTAGCAAACGACTCTCTTGGATGCATACAAGGGAGGGCGTTACACTAATTGGTATCAGAGCAGTTTGGTCCATGGATTTGCTTGTGATTGATTGCATTGATTGCTGATTGTGTTTATCTGCTGATTGACTGTCTAAATGTGCTATAGTTTAAGTATATATTAGCTAGGGTAGTTAGATTGTTTAGACCGTTCTGTGATAAGACACGGATGCATGGCTAACTTGTCCGAATTGAACCCGAGTACCTACTTGGGACTGCTGCCATAAATAACTTGCGGTGAGCCTGATCAACTCATTTCATGGTATTGTGAGTGCAGAATCATGGCAGGTGGTCGCGGTTCAACTCGGGGAAGGTCTGGCGATGCGGAAGAGGATCTTATCACTACCATTGGGGGACTGGCAACGTTTATTCAGAATATGAGCCAAGAATGGCGTGACCATAGGCAACAGAATCAGAACCCACCCCCACTGCATGAAAATGCAGAAGAAATTGCGCGACGGAGGTTGAAAGACTTCCGCAACTTCCAACCACCTACCTTTGAGGGTGAAGACAACCCTGAGGCTGCAGCGAAGTGGTTGCAGATGATTGAGCATATTTTCGAACGCATGGCATGCCCGGAAGCGCAGAAGACCGATTACGCATCGTACCAGCTGATGGGAGAAGCTTTAACATGGTGGACTGGTGCGAGGGCTCTGCTGAGAGCTCAGGACGTGGAACTAACATGGGCCGTGTTCAGACAAGTATTTTTGGACAAGTATTTTCCTAAAGCGATGAGAAGAATGAAACACACTGAACTGCTGTCACTTAGGCAGGATAACATGTCGGTTAACGAGTACATTGCAAAATTTGGGCAGCTGATCGAGTACGCCAACTTTGATCGGAACATTTACGATGAGGAATGGCAGGTGGAAAAGTTCGAGAGCGGTTTACATCCGGAAATCCGCAAGCTCATTTTGACGACGGCTAACCGTACACTTCCGGAGCTCATCAACCAGAGTCGTCAGGCGGAAGGAATCATTAACGAGGCTAAGAATTTGAACAAGCAACCAGCACAATTCCATGGAGGAAACCGAGCAGGCAGATTCTTCAGGACGACACCTGGTAGGGGTCGAGGCAGAGGTACGCAGTTGCAAGCGCGGCCTGGAAATTTTAAGAGAAGCAATACTGTTGGTCAATCATCAACTGGACGGCAGGGTGCGACTGTTTGTGCTACGTGCGGAAAGAATCACTTTGGAGTTTGTCGCAAGAACAACAATGCATGTTTTAGATGTGGCCAGCAAGGACATTTTGCTTACAAATGCCCCCAGAACGCTGATCAACAGCCTACACAAGCACGGGTGTTCGCACTGGATGCAAAAGATGGTAATTTTCAACCTTTCTCTCTCATTTCTTTATTACAAGTTAGAAAAGAGCTCCGCAAGGGAGCAGCAGGGTATCTCTTGTCGATCGAGGCTGAGACCCCGATTGACAATCAAATTCAGAATGTACCTGTAGTTAGAGAATTCGAGGAGGTATTCCCGGATGAAATACCTCGATTGCCTCCTCATAGGGAAATAGAATTTTCCATCGAACTTGTTCCTGGAGTTGGACCAATCTCCATTGCTCCGTATCGCATGGCGCCTTTGGAACTTCGTGAGTTGAAGAAGCAGATAGAAGAGCTTTTGGCAAAGGAATTCATCAGACCGAGTACCTCTCCGTGGGGTGCTCCAGCCATCTTGATTAAGAAGAAGGATGGAAGTCTACGTCTGTGTGTAGATTACCGACAGCTGAACAAAGTTACGGTGAAGAATAAGTATCCGCTACCGAGGATCGATGATTTGATGGACCAGCTGAGAGGAGCCAGAGTCTTTTCCAAGATAGATTTACGATCGGGATACCATCAGATCCGGGTCAAACCGGAGGATATTTCGAAAACAGCTTTTAGGACTCGTTATGGGCACTACGAATATCAGGTGATCCCATTCGGACTTACGAATGCTCCAGCGGTATTCTTGGACTACATGAACCGCATCTTCCGCCCCTTTCTGGATCAGTTTGTTATTGTGTTTATCGACGACATCCTGATTTACTCAGCTAATGAAGAGTTGCATGCGGAACATTTGAGGAGTCTTGCAAATATTGAAAGAGAAGCAGTTGTACGCGAAGTGGTCGAAGTGCGAGTTTTGGCTTAAAGAGGTCCAGTTTCTGGGTCATGTCATTTCATCAGAAGGTATCGCGGTGGACCCCAGCAAGGTTGAAGCTGTTATGAATTGGGAACGACCCAAGACTGTCACCGAAGTATGAAGTTTCTTAAGTCTTGCTGGATATTATCGAAGGTTCATCCAGAATTTCTCTCAGATAGTGCAACCTCTTACCCGTCTCACTCGGAAGGACAAGCCTTTTGAGTGGACCGAAGCTTGTGAAGAATGTTTCATGGAACTGAAGAACAGGTTAACGAGTGCTCCCGTACTCACAATTCCGAATCCTACCCGAAAGTTCGAAGTATACTGTGATGCGTCGCTGAAAGGACTTGGATGCGTGTTGATGCAGGATCGTATGGCGGTAGCTTATGCATCTCGACAACTAAAGCCTCACGAAGAAAATTATCCTACGCACGATTTGGAGTTAGCAGCTATAGTGTTCGCACTTAAAATCTGGAGGCACCACTTGTATGGTTCGCAGTTTAACGTGTTCAGCGATCATAAGAGTTTGAAGTATTTGTTCGACCAGAAGGAGCTGAATATGCGGCAACGACGGTGGATGGAATTTTTGAAGGACTATGATTTTGAACTTAAATACCACCCAGGAAAGGCAAACGTGGTAGCTGACGCCCTGAGTAGGAAGACACTGCACACTGCAACTCTGATGATGGAAGAATTGAAGTTGTTTGAGGCCTTTCGAGACTTGAATTTATCTGTAGATGAGAGAGGGCATAGCATAAGATTGGGAACTATAAAGGTGGAGAATGAATTGATAAGTAGAATTAAGGAGGCTCAGAAAGGTGAAGAGTTAGTCCGCGAATTGGTTGGTAACCAAGAGGTAGTAAAGGATGAGAATGATACATGGAGATTCCAAGGTCGGTTAGTTGTGCCAAATGAAGAGTTGAAGCAAGAAGTTTTGCAGGAAACTCACAAGGGTAAGTATGTAGTTCATCCTGGATCCACGAAGATGTACCATGATTTGAAGACCTCGTTTTGGTGGCCGGGTATGAAGCGTGATATTGTTGAGTATGTATCTCGGTGCTTAACTTGTCAGAAGGTGAAGTACGAACATCAGAAACCGTCGGGACTCCTTCAACCTTTGGAGATTCCCGAATGGAAGTGGGACAGTATTGCGATGGATTTTGTAGTTGGACTTCCTCGGACGCGAGAAGGTTATGATTCTATCTGGGTGATTGGTGATCGTTTAACGAAGTCGGCTCATTTCTTACGTGTAAGAACCACGTATAATACAGAGAGTCTTGCTAGAATTTATCTGCAGGAGATTGTGAAGCTGCACGGAGTTCCTACTAGTATTGTCAGTGATCGTGATCCCAAGTTTACATCAAAGTTTTGGGAATCTTTTCAAAGAGCATTAGGAACCCACTTGAGGTTAAGTACTGCTTACCATCCGCGGACCGATGGACAGACGGAACGCACAATTCAAGCATTAGAGGACATGTTGCGAGCATGTGTTTTGGAGTTAGGAGGCAGCTGGGATAATTATCTTTCTTTGATTGAATTCGCTTACAACAATAGTTACCACTCCAGTATTCAGATGGCACCGTACGAAGCTCTGTATGGGAGAAAATGCAGATCACCTGTGTGCTGGACGGAAGTGGGTGAGCGAAGTATGTTAGGACCTGATCTAATTCAAGAAACATCCGAACAAGTAAAGAAGATTCGGGAGAATATGCAGCGGGCTCAGGCCAGACAGAAGAGTTATTACGACAAGCGTCATAAGCCCCTATCTTTCGAAGTCGGAGATCATGTATTTTTGAGAATCACACCTACATCGGGACTCGGAAGGAGAATGGGAGTTAAGAAGTTAAGTCCACGGTACTTAGGACCATATCTGATTATGGACCGGATTGGAGAGTCTGCATACCGGTTGGCTTTACCACCCAATCTGTCAGGAATTCACAATGTATTTCATGTGTCGCAGCTACGGAGGTATCTCTCCGATCCATCTCACGTGTTACAGCCAGAAGAAGTGGAACTAAAGGAAAATCTGACGTATCAAGTGCAACCGTTCCAAATCCTTGAAAGATTCGTCAAGCGACTCCGTTCCAAAGAGATTCCTTTGGTGAAAGTATTATGGAACAATATATCGGCAGTTGAAGCCACTTGGGAGCGCGAGGACGACATTCAGAAACGCTATCCAGAACTGTTTAGCTCTCAAGTAAGTTTATTTTGCGGACAAAATTCCTATTTGGTGGGGAGAGTGTAACATCCCACATAATTAGTAAAATACATAGGTGTTAAAATGAGATAGATGCATGTGTATGTTTGATGGCTTGCGAATTGTTTGACCTTTATCATTGGATGAGACTAAGGTAAGTATTTAAATTAAATCATAGGAGGGTGCATATGTAGGCATGTGAAATTTATTAAAATCATATGAGTAATTTGAGTGTGTGTTAGAAGGCTTTAGTGTTTATTGGACTTTGGAAGTGGGCTAGTGTGTGTGGACTTGTCACTATTGGACTTGTGTGATTGGGTTCTTTGTGTGTGTGGCCATTGGCCCAAGGAGGCTTTTGGGTCAATCATGTTCAGCCCAAGGTTGTGTCCACACTTATCTTCCCTAAGCCTTGTCCAACAAGGCTGTCTTGTGTACCAAGGAACTTTCACATGGCAATCTTTTTACCACTCATTTCATGCGCATAGGATGATAGAAAAGGACTTAGAAAAATCTGCCAACTTTCCCTTCATGACCGCCACCTCACACCTAGCTTGTGCATCATTTGGATTCAACTTCATTGCATGAAAGACACATGTACTCCTTAGCACTATTTTGGGCTGCATTCTTCTTCATTTTAGGCGCACATGGAGGTGTCATGGAGCAGATTTTTATGACACAAAATCTGCATTGAGTGTTGACTTGGAGAACCACCTTACACCTTCCATCATGAGGCTGAAATGTGCAGATTTTTGCATGCTTTTGGCAGTCCATCATGAGCCAAATCTGCCCCTTGCTTCCACATGCATCAAAAGAAGGATTTTGGGGCTGCATCTCCCTCATCACATGCGCACAAGGGCAGCTTTCATTCAGATTCTTGGCTGCCACAAAGCTGTCTTGCTTGTTGACTTAGTGAACCCTCTTACATGTGCTCATGATGACACCTCCTTTCCACTCCACCTTGTGCGCATAGCTTGCTTGTTGGTGTTAAAAATTCTGACTTAGGACAGCTTTCAGATCTGAACCAATCTCTTTCACCTCCTTGCATGTGCATAGAGTAACCAAGAAGCAAACCTTTGCTTGTTCAAACCTTGTGTGCAGTCCCACCTTCACAAGAAACCAGAAATTTCATGATGTTTCATCATTGCAACTTCTCCTCACTTCTCTTTAAGTTATGCGCACACATGAGGGGGCTGTCCTCATTTTACATTAAGCCAAGTTCCTTCCTCATTTCCTCCCTCTCTAGCCGTGACTACAAGCCCTCTTGGAGAAAGAAAAACCTTGGTAACTTACCTTCCCTCACACTCTCAAACCGTGGCTCAAGAACACCAACCAAGTGCAAGTTTTTCTCCTCTCTTTCCCTCACTGTCCAGCCTTGCTACTCAACCTTGGAAGCTGTCCAAGATTGTCCCTCCTCACCATTTATGCGCATAGATCATCTCCTAGGAAGTGTGGACTTGTTGTTGGTAGAACTAGAAAGGTGTGGTGTGTGAGCAAGAAGTGTGTGCTACAAGAGGTAAGCCTAGAACTTAGACCTCTTTCATTGTGTAACCATGTGTGTGCTTGAATGTCTACTTGGTTCTATTCGGTTTTGGATTCAAGAATGAGCATGGTGGAAGTATAATGAGCTATTTGATAATGATTTGTATGCATGAAAGTCTCATGGTTATGCTTAAGTTTATGCCACTGTTTATGTATGAATGTGCCACTGTTTTGAGGATATATATGTGCCACTGTTTCTTTATGAAGGTGCCACTGTTTTGAGTATATATATGTGCCACTGTTTCTTTATGAATGTGCCACTGTTTGAGGATGAATAGGTCACTGTTTCGGTTGGACAAGCTCACCATTTTGATGCCACTGTTTTGTATAAAATGCTCACTGTTTTAGTGCATCACATGCCACTGTTTCTGCATAAAATGCTCATTGTTTTAATGCCATACATGTCACTGTTTTGCACCAAAAGTACTCACTGTTTTAGTACATAAGGAGCCACTGTTTCTGCATAAAATAACCACCCTATTGATGTTCAAACCCCACTATGTATGCTCACTGTTTTAATGTCCAAAAATCATGATTTATGCCACTGTTTTAATGCTCAAAAACCACCAATTATGCCACTGTTTCAATGTTCAAATATCACCACTAATGTCACTGTTTTGGATGTTCAAATGTACCATTCATGCCACTGTTTTGATGCACAAATAACACTACTTATGCCACTGTTTTGATGTTCAAATGCCACTGTCTAATGCCACTGTTCTGCCACTGTTTTGAGGCCCAAGATGTCACTGTTTCTGTTTTAAAACGTTCACTGTTCTGCTGTAAGGTTCTGCTGTTTTTCTGCTGTAAAACGTCACTATTTCTGTCCACTGTTTTTAAGTAAAACGTCACTGTTTCTGTCCACTGTTTTTAAGTAAAACGTCACTGTTTCTCCCACTATTTTTAAAGAACAACCCACTGTTTTCTGCTCACTGTTTTAAGAACAAACGTCACTGTTTTCTGCTGTAAAACGCTGCTGTATGCTCACTGTTTTCTGCTGTAAAACACTGCTGTATGCTCACTGTTTTTCCACTGTAAAACGCTGCTGTATGCTCACTGTTTCTACTGTAAATCGCCGCTGTAAATGATTGGTTGTAATTGATTTAGGTGCGCTTAAGAAGTGAGATACTTCGCTGCTGTTTGGTATTGTTTAAGGCACACAAGGTAAGTGTCAGGCGATATTACCTAATGTGACTATTGACTACTGGTATAAAATTGTGACATGATGCTCCATATTCCGTAAAAGTATTATGTTCCTTATGACGAAAGGAAACTGCCAAAAATGTGCCGTGATGGCTGTATGACTATGAGGTAAAGACGTTATGTGGCAGCATAACGCATATGAAAAGTATATGTGCCGTGATGGCTATATGAAAGGTATATAAGCATGCACCTTACATCATACCGCATTTTTGTACGTTTTGTGTGTGAAAGCATAGCATGGCATGCATGTACCAAGAGCATATAGGTCTTGCTTTTTAGAATAGTTATGTACAGGACCATGTGTTTGAGCAAGCATCATATAGGCATCCCCAAGGTACCGGGGTATGGGACACTTGGCATCAGTCCGCATAGGCCCACAGTTGGAATCCACATGGAGCTCAGGTGCCAAGGTATATTTGATTCCACTGTGAAGTGCGCGCACGACGGTGCTAAAAGCGCAAAGGAAAGGCGTTATATACGCAATATATGAATATGATGAAAAGGAAAGGCGTTATATGCGCTATATATATGAATATGATGAAAAGGAAAAAGGAAAAGGAACAAGGATATGTTGAAGTGACTGTTTATGATTTTGTGCCTAGTTAATACTGTTATATTATTGGTTTTGTTGCCACACTACTGGGATTATTCTCACCCCTTTGGGGCTGCTATTTTCCAAAATGGCAGGAGGACGTAAAAGCATTTGAAGACATGATATTTGCTGTTGCTTGCTGATGAATGGACGTGTACTGTTGTTGTTTGTTTAATTGGATGACTGTAATGATTAATGTTTTGGTACTCTTGGATGACTGTAGACTTTATCATCTCTATTTTACCTCAAACTCTTATGAACAGCGGCTATTTTGGAAAACGTTTGTGAAAGGAATTTTTGAAAGACTTATGTGCTGAAATTTTTACAGTGCACCTTACGGGTGGGGTTTTTATGAGCAAACGAACTCCGATTTACTATTATTTTATATGCACGCGAAGCCCCAAACGTGCTCTTTCTAAATCACTTGAAACATTTTTTATCGTCCAAACAGAAGTGATGTGAATTTTAAAACGCGTTACGGATTTGCATTTATAATGAGGATCTTTGTTAGATTATGTGACGTTGAAGACTCTAATTCCGCTTAGCAAACGACTCTCTTGGATGCATACAAGGGAGGGCGTTACAACAAGGCTCACCACACACAACCATGGTGCATAGAGGGAGAGAGGTGAAGAATCAAAGTCCAAAGGTGTCAACTTTGATCAAGAAAGGGTGAAGGATCAAAGAAATAGTGTTTCCCACAAGAAAACTGCCTCACCAATGTTCAGCCCCCCAACAACTCACGTAGGAAAGAAATGCACCTAGGGTTGTGTGCCTTAGTGTGCCTATTTATAGGCACATGGCCACTAATCGCGCAGTATTAGCCTTAATCGCAAAGTAAAAGATATTGATCCCAAACTTCGGGTTCTAGACCTAGATATTTTTCTAAGATTTGTCATATTTTTATTTTATTTTTCGGAGCACCTTTCCGGTACGCGCTTTTCCATAGCCAGTATCAGTTCTGGCATCAGATTACGTTATTTTGACTTGAAACTTGTTTTACAAGTCCTACATAATATTCTAGTAATTATCATGCATTCGTTATAATTTTCCGGGATACTTTTCCGATACGCATTTATACCGAGTAGCAGAACCGGTATCTGCGCTTTTCTTCCGAAAAGCGACTTTCAGTATTCTTACCCACTAATTGTAATTATTAAAGCCTCATAATAATTATTAAGGTCAATTATGGAATTATTTCCTAATTATCATAATTAATTCATTAATTACCTTAATTAGCGATGCGGGTTCTTACAGATAGCGTGGTTCCCACGCTAGCAGCGTGGATCATAAGAAAAAGGCAGAGGGTCCTGCACTGATAGCGTGGACACTGCGCTATCAGCGCCATAAAGCAGGAAAAGGCAGTGAAACCCACGCTACTGGTGTGGTTCCCGCGCTATGAGCGTGAGAAAAGAAACCCACGCCCGTAGCATGGGAATGGCGCTCGGAGAGCCAGAAGTTAAAAAAAGGCAGTGAGTACCGCGCTCCCAGCGTGAAACCCACGCTGCGAGCGCGGGATTCGCAGCAGTTTTTTTTAAAAGGGGCAAACCCTATTTTTCCCCCACATTTCTCCTCACCCAGCCACGCCGTCACTCCCTCTCCCCCTCAAATTTTCTTTTCTTCTTCCACACACACACTTCCCTCTCCACCCACCTCTCCCCATTCTTTTCTTCTTCCTCCACCACAAACCCACCCCTACCACCACCATATTTCATCCTTTCTTACATTTTCCATCTCTCTAAACCAGTGTGGGTTAGCATTTGGTTCTGAAATTTGGATTCTAAAAGCTCAAGGTTGTGCATTCCTCTTGCAAATAATCAACAATGGCTGGTGACAAGGTAAGTCTTAAAGATTTTGTTTTCTAATTACAATGTGTGGATGAAGTGGCCATTCTATCATGGTAGGATTGGTGATGATATCTAAGTGTGTGGATGGTTACGGTTTTGATCATGCATGCTACGTGTTTGATAAATGGTCTGATTTAAATTCCCTAATACATGATTCATGAAAGGTCATAACATGTGTGTATATGGATATATGGATTACATGACTTGCATACCCATTGCCATGATAACATGAAAATGCTAAGTTGTTAGTTCATGATTTGATTCTGATCTCACATGACTTTGATTTAAACCATGATGACTCATTGGCATATGATATTTAGGCTGCAGAAACTGATAAATCTGGGAATTGGGTTATTTTCGTGCTTAATAATTAGACCTGTACTGTATTCTATTGTGTTGGACTTTTCTGAGTGCAGGGAAAGAAGACGACCAAAAAGACTGCTGGAGCAGGAAATAAAAATACTGGTGGAAGTAGTGCATCTGGCACAAAAAGGCCTAGGGCCTCTGCTCTGGTTGATTTTGATGGCAACCGGTTCCTGACACCAGAGGCATAGGATCGGTATTACAACTGGTTCTTGAAGAAGAAAATTATTCAAGAAAGAAGAATCAGTAGTTTCCTGGCGGATGACTGTCCGGTGAACTTGACAATACAGAGGAGATGCTGGAACCATTTGGTACAGTTCCCGAGAGCCAGCTGCAGCACCATTTTGCGGGAATTCTGTGCAAATGCTGATAGGGAGACTGTAGACAGGACAAGAAAGAGCTGGGTGAGGGGGAGAGAGGTCTCCTTCACAGCATTCCAGATAGATAGGTTCTTGCAAACCTCTTGGGATGCTACACAGTCCTGCTATTTTACAGACACATTCAACAGGATGCAGCCTGTTGAAGGGGTGTATCGGGAGGAGATGCCTGCCATAGCTGCAAGAGTACGTGAGGGTATCACTTAGCCTCACTCTGCCTGGAAGCCAAAACATGGTCAGCCAGATGTACCTGAAAAACTAGATCGGCTGGACCTCAATGAGGAAGCAATTTTCTGGCATTCCTTCATCAATTCTACAATCATAGCTTCCACTAACTTGAGCGATGTAAATGTGGAAAGAGCAGTTCTGCTATATACTCTACTGGGAGGCAATAATCTTCACATTGGGGCTATTCTGTCTGATAGGATAGTCTATATCATTACTCAGGGAAGATCAGACATTAGTTTGGCTCATTGCTCACTGATTGAGCAACTCAGTATACAAGCAGGAGTGGAAATACCTGAGGAAGAGCCACGAGACGTGAAAATAAAGAAAGATCTGACTCAGGACCATTTCTATGATATGCGGAAGGAATCCCGAAGGCAAGCCATTTGGAAAACATCTGGCGGTGCAGTTCCACCTCCACCCCCAGTCTCCTCTGCACCTCCGTCCGCCGATTCTCTTTTGCTTCAAACTCTTGACCATCGTCAGCAGCAATTGATGGTTCAAAGTAATTACATGATGAGTATGCTGGAGAGGCTGTGCCTGGATAGAGGGATTGACACGGCTAGTTTGATGGCCCAATTTCCACCCACTGCACAGGCTGGTCCATCTATGGCTCCCACTACTAGTGATGATGTGCTTGCGGACCTTGAAGCTGATGATGTCATGGATGATGTCTAAATTAATTTTCACCATCACCCACTGCACATTGCCAGTTTCATGGGGCAAATTATTTTGACATTTTGAAAACATTATTGATGATTATGCTCACATTTGACTCTTATTTAGTTTTTCAGAACATTGTTCAGTTTTTCATGATTATTCTGTTTTTACAATTTAACAAGTATGTGTGTGTTCCATCTGGCAGAATTAGCTATCATCTAGAATAATTTGTTGCTGAGGACAACAACATTCTAAATCTGGGAATTGTCGCATAGTATGCTGAATGCGAGATTTGGTAATTACTGCGGAACTACACCATGGAAAAGACGTCTAAACAGAAAATTGTTCTGAAAAGGGGAGACATTTTAACCCTCAAATTTGTGTTTATTGATGTTATCTAAAAAAAAATCAAGCAATTCTCAGGTTTAAAAATGCTTATCTAGTTAATGTGCTTGATTGAATTCTTGGAATACATTATATGAACTTCTGGCATGATATCGTATGGGCATGAGTAAATTTCATGATTGCTCGTGTCTGAATTTTGTGCTTGAATGATTAATGATGCCTAATGTTTCTATTGGAAGTCTAGCTTGACATCATAGCTGGTGAAGTTTTATGCTTAAACACTTATTTTATTCTGAGAGACTTCATTGTGATAGCATTTTAGAACTTGCTTTGTTTCTCTAAGATGCATGCATTGATTGAAATGATTAAGGAAAATTTTATTCTATTAGCCATGGCCAAATAACCCACCTATATGAATTTTTCCATTGCTAACCCCTTTGAGCCTGAGCCTTTTTGTTCATAATTCCTGTTGATTGCTTAGCCATATTCCTATTGTCTTACCTTAATTGAGATTGAATCACTGATGTTTTGAAATGGAAACAAAGAAATTGAGGTAAGCTCCACAGATGTCAATGTAAAGAAAGGCAACTGAATTGTGCCCTTAAAATAGAAGGAGAAAAAGGAAAAAGCAAAAGAAAAAAGAAAAAGAAAAAGGGTGAATGCAAAGAAATGTGGCTGAAAGGAATTAATTCTCGAAATTCTATGGGAATGTTAGTGGAGCAAAACAAAAGAGTTGAAGGTGTTAAAAATGAAATAATATCAGTTTTTCAACCTCATTGTTACTTGAGCTACTACCCATAAATTCCTACCCTTTGCCCAGCCAAGTTACAACCTGTGAAGCCCTTTTGATCAATTGTGCATGTGTTAATGTTCCTCATCTTTAGGAACTTGAGAATATGATCAAGCTTATGGTAATGTTATTGCTGAGATGGATTGAGTGATTGTCACTCCCCCAAACACTTGAGTGTTGAGCGTTATATATTTATCTTGGTGAGGGGTGTTCAAGCTAGATTCTAATATTTTCATAAGAATAGAAGGCATTGTTAAAAGTTCTTTGCATTGATTCAGTCATGCTTAGTATAGTGATCTATTGATTGTCTGTACGAAATTATGTTGATTTAACTGATTATATCCTGGATTAAGTCTTGTACATTGCTGGGGACAGCAAAGTTCAAATCTGGGAATTATTTGATATGCGATTAGCATATGAGGAATTCTAAGACAAAAAGAGGAAGAATATGACTCAATCTGATGCAAGAAAGGCAAAATAATTGTTAAATTTGTCAAATATCTGAATATAAGGTGTTATACTGATTTGGTGTTGATTTCACAGGAAAAATGCACAAATTGA
>JAVKPL010009261.1:0-37569 GCA_032173675.1 Gastrolobium villosum
CAAAATGAATTTATTTTGCATTTGTTTTATTCATCAGTTTTTGACGGAATCCATTTTCCATCGAAAAACTTCACTGAAGATCAATTTCTTTTGTATTTATTTTATTCATCCATTTTCGACGGAATCCATTTTCTGTCAAAAAACTTCACAAAATCCATTTCTTTTGCATTTATTTTATTCATCCATTTTCGACGAAATTCATTTTCCGTCAAAAATCTTCGACGGAATCCATTTTCCGTCGAAAAACTTCACAAAATCAATTTCTATTGCATTTATTTTATTCATCAGTTTTCGACGGAATCCATTTTCCGTCGAAAAACTTCACAAAATCAATTTCTTTTGCAATTATTTTATTCATCAGTTTTCGACGAAATTCTTATTCCGACGAAAAACTTCACAAAATGAATTTCTTTTGCAATTTATTTTATTCATCCGTTTTCGACGGAATTCGTTTTCTGTCAAAAATCTTCGACGAAATCCATTTTCGTCGAAAAAATTCACAAAATCAATTTCTTTTGCATTTATTTTATTCATCCATTTTCGACGGAATCCGTTTTCCATCAAAAAACTTCAAAATATCAATTTCTTTTGCTTTTATTTTATTCATCCATTTTCGATGGAAGACATTTTCCGTCAAAAATCTTCGACGGAATCCATTTCCGTCGAAAAACTTCACAAAATCAATTTCTTTTGCATTTATTCATCAGTTTTCGACGGAATCCGTTTTCTGTCCAAAAACTTCACAAAATCAATTTCTTTTGCATTTATTTTATTCATCCATTTTCGACGGAATCCATTTTCCGTCGAAAAACGTCACAAAATCAATTTCTTTTGCAATTTATTTTATTCATCCTTTTTCGACGGAATTCGTTTTCCGTCAAAACTTTTCGACGAAATCCATTTTCGTCGAAAAACTTCACAAAATCAATTGCTTTTGCTTTTATTTTATTCATCCATTTTTGACGGAATCCGTTTCCCGTCAAAAAACTTCACTATATCAATTTCTTTTGCATTTATTTTATATCCATTTTCATCCAAAATCCATTTCTTTTGCATTTATTTTATTCATCCATTTTCGACGAAATTCATTTTCCGTCAAAAATTTCGACGGAATCCCTGAAAAACTTCACAAAATCAAAAACCTTTACGAAAAATCCAAAATGAATTTCTTTTGCATTTATTTTATTCATCCATTTTCGAATTCATTTTCCGTCAAAAATCTTTCCATCGAAAAACTTCACAAAATCAATTACTTTTGTCAATTTTCGAAATCCGTTTTCCGTCAAAAAACTTCACAATATCAATTTCTTTTGCATTTATTTTTTTCATCCATTTTCGATGGAATTTTCCGTCAAAAATCTTCGACGGAATCCATTTTCCGTCGAAAAACTTCATAAAATCAATTTCTTTTGCATTTATTTCATTCATCCATTTTCGACGGAATCCGTTTTCCGTAAAAAAATTTCACAAAATCAACTTCTTTTGCATTTATTTTATTCATCCATTTTTGACGGAATTCTTTTTCCGTCGAAAAACTTCACAAAATGAATTTCTTTTGCAATTTATTTTATTCATCCATTTTCGACGGAATTCATTTTCCATCAAAGATCTTCGACGAAATCCATTTTCGTCGAAAAACTTCACAAAATCAATTTCTTTTGCATTTATTTTATTCACAAAATCAATTCAACTTTTGCATTTATTTTATCATCCATCGAATCTATTTTCTGTCCAAAAACTTCACAAAATCATTTCTTTTGCATTTATTTTATTCATCCATTTTCGGTGGAATCCATTTTCCATCGAAAAACCAGAAAATCAATTTGTTTTGCATTTATTTTATTCATCCATTTTCACAATCACAAAATCAATTTCTTTTGCATTTATTTTATCTCCATTTTCATCCATTTTTCGAAAAACTTCACAAAATGAATTTCTTTTGCATTTGTTTTATTCATCAGTTTTTGACGGAATCCATTTTCCATCGAAAAACTTCACAAAAAGAATTTCTTTTGCATTTATTTTATTCATCAGTTTTCGACGGAATTCGTTTTCCGTCGAAAAACTTCACAAAAAGAATTTCTTTTGCAATTTATTTTATTCATCCATTTTCCACGGAATCCGTTTCCCGTCAAAAATCTTCACTATATCAATTTCTTTTGAATTTATTTTATTCATCCATTTTCGATGGAAGACATTTTCCATCATTTCCATCGAAAAACTTCACAAAATCAATTTCTTTTGCATTTATTTTTTTCATCCGTTTTCGACGGAATCCATTTTCCATCGTAGGAATCCATTTTCCGTCGAAAAACGTCACAAAATCAATTTCTTTTGCACTTATTTTATTCATCAGTTTTCAACGGAATCCATTTTCCATCGAAAAACTTCACAAAATCAATTTCTTTTGCAATTATTTTATTCATCAGTTTTCGACGGAATTCGTTTTCCGTCGAAAAACTTCACAAAATGAATTTCTTTGGCAATTTATTTTATTCATCCATTTTCGACGGAATTTGTTTTCCGTCAAAAATCTTCGACGAAATCCATTTTCATCGAAAAACTTCACAAAATGAATTTCTTTTGCATTTGTTTTATTCATCAGTTTTGACGGAATCCATTTTCCATCGAAAAACTTCACAAAATCAATTACTTTTGCATTTATTTTATTCATCAGTTTTCGAAGAAATCCATTTTCCGTCGAAAAACTTCACAAAATGAATTTCTTTTGCAATTTTTTTCGTTTTCCGTCAAAACTCTTCGACGAAATCCATTTTCGTCGAAAAACTTCACAAAATCAATTGCTTTTGCATTTATTTTATTCATCCATTTTCGACGGAATCCGTTTTCCGTCAAAAAACTTCACAAAATCAATTTCTTTTGCATTTATTTTATTCATCCAATTTCGACGAAATCCATTTTCTGTCAAAAACCTTTACAAAATCCATTTCTTTTGCATTTATTTTATTCATCCATTTTCGACGGAATTCATTATCCGTCAAAAAACTTCGACGGAATCCATTTTCCGTCGAAAAACATCACAAAATCAATTTCTTTTGCATTTATTTTATTCATCAGTTTTCGACGGAATCCATTTTCCGTCGAAAAACTTCACAAAATCAATTTCTTTTGCATTTATTTTATTCATCAGTTTTCGAGGAAATTCTTTTTCCTTCGAAAAACTTCACAAAATGAATTTCTTTTGCAATTTATTTTATTCATCCGTTTTCGACGAAATTCGTTTTCCGTCAAAAATCTTTGACGAAATCCATTTTCGTCGAAAAACTTCACAAAATCAATTTCTTTTGCATTTATTTTATTCATCCATTTTCGACGGAATCCGTTTTTCGTCAAAAAACTTCACAACATCAATTTCTTTTGCATTTACTTTATTCATCCATTTTCGACGGAATCCGTTTTCCGTCCAAAAACTTCACAAAATCAATTTCTTTTGCATTTATTTTATTCATCCATTTTCGACGGAATCCATTTTCCATCGAAAAACTTCACAAAATGAATTTCTTTTGCATTTGTTTTATTCATCAGTTTTTTGACGGAATCCATTTTCCATCGAAAAACTTCACAAAAAGAATTTCTTTTGCATTTATTTTATTCATCAGTTTTCGACGGAATTCGTTTTCCGTCGAAAAACTTCACAAAAAGAATTTCTTTTGCAATTTATTTTATTCATCCATTTTCCACGGAATCCGTTTCCCGTCAAAAAACTTCACTATATCAATTTCTTTTGAATTTATTTTATTCATCCATTTTCGATGGAAGACATTTTCCGTCAAAAATCTTCGACGGAATCCATTTTCCGTCGAAAAACTTCACAAAATCAATTTCTTTTGCATTTATTTTATTCATCCATTTTCGACGGAATCCATTTTCCGTCAAAAAACATCACAAAATCAATTTCTTTTGAATTTATTTTATTCATCCATTTTCGACGGAAGACATTTTCCGTCAAAAATCTTCGACGGAATCCATTTTCCGTCGAAAAACTTCACAAAATCAATTTCTTTTGCATTTATTTTTTTCATCCGTTTTCGATGGAATCCATTTTCCGTCGTAACAATCCATTTTCCGTCGAAAAACTTCACAAAATCAATTTCTTTTGCATTTATTTTATTCATCAGTTTTCGACGGAATCCATTTTCCATCGAAAAACTTCACAAAATCAATTTCTTTTGCAATTATTTTATTCATCAGTTTTCGACGGAATTCGTTTTCCGTCGAAAAACTTCACAAAATGAATTTCTTTTGCAATTTATTTTATTCATCCATTTTTGACGGAATTCGTTTTCCGTCAAAAATCTTCGACGAAATCCATTTTCGTCGAAAAAATTCACAAAATGAATTTATTTTGCATTTGTTTTATTCATCAGTTTTTGACGGAATCCATTTTCCATCGAAAAACTTCACAAGATCAATTTCTTTTGTATTTATTTTATTCATCCATTTTCGACGGAATCCATTTTCTGTCAAAAAACTTCACAAAATCCATTTCTTTTGCATTTATTTTATTCATCCATTTTCGACGAAATTCATTTTCCGTCAAAAATCTTCGACGGAATCCATTTTCCGTCGAAAAACTTCACAAAATCAATTTCTATTGCATTTATTTTATTCATCCGTTGTCGACGGAATTCCTTTTCCGTCAAACATCATCACAAAATCAATTTCTTTTGCAATTATTTTATTCATCAGTTTTCGACGAAATTCTTATTCCGACGAAAAACTTCACAAAATGAATTTCTTTTGCAATTTATTTTATTCATCCGTTTTCGACGGAATTCGTTTTCTGTCAAAAATCTTCGACGAAATCCATTTTCGTCGAAAAAATTCACAAAATCAATTTATTTTGCATTTATTTTATTCATCCATTTTCGACGGAATCCGTTTTCCGTCAAAAAACTTCATAATATCAATTTCTTTTGCTTTTATTTTATTCATCCATTTTCGATGGAAGACATTTTCCGTCAAAAATCTTCGACGGAATCCATTTCCGTCGAAAAACTTCACAAAATCAATTTCTTTTGCATTTATTTTATTCATCAGTTTTCGACGGAATCCGTTTTCTGTCCAAAAACTTCACAAAATCAATTTCTTTTGCATTTATTTTATTCATCCATTTTCGACGGAATCCATTTTCCGTCGAAAAACGTCACAAAATCAATTTCTTTTGCAATTTATTTTATTCATCCTTTTTCGACGGAATTCGTTTTCCGTCAAAACTCTTCGACGAAATCCATTTTCGTCGAAAAACTTCACAAAATCAATTGCTTTTGCTTTTATTTTATTCATCCATTTTTGACGAAATCCGTTTCCCGTCAAAAAACTTCACTATATCAATTTCTTTTGCATTTATTTTATTCATCCATTTTCGACGGAATCCATTTTCTGTCAAAAACCTTTACAAAATCCATTTCTTTTGCATTTATTTTATTCATCCATTTTCGACGAAATTCATTTTCCGTCAAAAATCTTCGACGGAATCCCTTTTCCGTCGAAAAACTTCCCAAAATCAATTTCTTTTGCATTTATTTTATTCATCAGTTTTCGACGGAATTCTTTTTCCTTCGAAAAACTTCACAAAATCAATTTCTTTTGCATTTATTTTATTCATCCATTTTCGACGGAATACATTTTCCGTCAAAAATCTTCGACGAAATCCATTTTCGTCGAAAAACTTCACAAAATCAATTACTTTTGCATTTATTTTATTCATCCATTTTCGACGGAATCCGTTTTCCGTCAAAAAACTTCACAATATCAATTTCTTTTGCATTTATCTTTTTCATCCATTTTCGATGGAATCCATTTTCCGTCAAAAATCTTCGACGGAATCCATTTTAGTCGAAAAACTTCACAAAATCAATTTCTTTTGCATTTATTTTATTCATCAGTTTTCGACGGAATCCATTTTCCGTCGAAAAACTTCAAAAAATCAATTTCTTTTGCATTTATTTTATTCAACAGTTTTCGAAGGAATTCTTTTTCCGTCGAAAAACTTCACAAAATGAATTTCTTTTGCAATTTATTTTATTCATCCGTTTTCGACGGAATTCTTTTTCCATCAAAGATCTTCGACGAAATCCATTTTCGTCGAAAAACTTCACAAAATCAATTTCTTTTGCATTTATTTTATTCATCCATTTTCGACGGAATTCATTTTCCGTCCAAAATCTTCACAAAATCAATTTCTTTTGCAATTTATTTTATTCATCCATTTTCGACCGAATCTATTTTCTGTCCAAAAACTTCACAAAATCATTTCTTTTGCATTTATTTTATTCATCCATTTTCGGTGGAATCCATTTTCCATCGAAAAACTTCAGAAAATCAATTTGTTTTGCATTTATTTTATTCATCAGTTTTCGACGGAATTCGTTTTCCGTCCAAAAACTTCACAAAATCAATTTCTTTTGCATTTATTTTATTCATCCATTTTCGACGGAATCCATTTTCCATCGAAAAACTTCACAAAATGAATTTCTTTTGCATTTGTTTTATTCATCAGTTTTTGACGGAATCCATTTTCCATCGAAAAACTTCACAAAAAGAATTTCTTTTGCATTTATTTTATTCATCAGTTTTCGACGGAATTCGTTTTCCGTCGAAAAACTTCACAAAAAGAATTTCTTTTGCAATTTATTTTATTCATCCATTTTCCACGGAATCCGTTTCCCGTCAAAAAACTTCACTATATCAATTTCTTTTGAATTTATTTTATTCATCCATTTTCGATGGAAGACATTTTCCAATTTCAAAAATCTTCGACGGAATCCATTTTCCGTCGAAAAACTTCACAAAATCAATTTCTTTTGCATTTATTTTTTTCATCCGTTTTCGACGGAATCCATTTTCCATCGTAGGAATCCATTTTCCGTCGAAAAACGTCACAAAATCAATTTCTTTTGCACTTATTTTATTCATCAGTTTTCAACGGAATCCATTTTCCATCGAAAAACTTCACAAAATCAATTTCTTTTGCAATTTATTTTATTCATCAGTTTTCGACGGAATTCGTTTTCCGTCGAAAAACTTCACAAAATGAATTTCTTTGGCAATTTATTTTATTCATCCATTTTCGACGGAATTTGTTTTCCGTCAAAAATCTTCGACGAAATCCATTTTCATCGAAAAACTTCACAAAATGAATTTCTTTTGCATTTGTTTTATTCATCAGTTTTGACGGAATCCATTTTCCATCGAAAAACTTCACAAAATCAATTACTTTTGCATTTATTTTATTCATCAGTTTTCGAAGAAATTCATTTTCCGTCGAAAAACTTCACAAAATGAATTTCTTTTGCAATTTATTTTATCCATCATTTTTCGACGGAATTCATTTTCCGTCAAAACTCTTCGACGAAATCCATTTTCGTCGAAAAACTTCACAAAATCAATTGCTTTTGCATTTATTTTATTCATCCATTTTCGACGGAATCCGTTTCCCGTCAAAAAACTTCACTATATCAATTTCTTTTGCATTTATTTTATTCATCCAATTTCGACGAAATCCATTTTCTGTCAAAATCCTTTACAAAATCCATTTCTTTTGCATTTATTTTATTCATCCATTTTCGACGAAATTCATTATCCGTCAAAAAACTTCGACGGATTCCATTTTCCGTCGAAAAACTTCACAAAATCAATTTCTTTTGCATTTATTTTATTCATCAGTTTTCGACGGAATCCATTTTCCGTCGAAAAACTTCACAAAATCAATTTCTTTTGCATTTATTTTATTCATCAGTTTTCGAGGAAATTCTTTTTCCTTCGAAAAACTTCACAAAATGAATTTCTTTTGCAATTTATTTTATTCATCCGTTTTCGACGAAATTCGTTTTCCGTCAAAAATCTTCGACAAAATCCATTTTCGTCGAAAAACTTCACAAAATCAATTTCTTTTGCATTTATTTTATTCATCCATTTTCGACGGAATCCGTTTTTCGTCAAAAAACTTCACAACATCAATTTCTTTTGCATTTACTTTATTCATCCATTTTCGACGGAATCCATTTTCCGTCCAAAAACTTCACAAAATCAATTTCTTTTGCATTTATTTTATTCATCCATTTTCGACGGAATCCATTTTCCATCGAAAAACTTCACAAAATGAATTTCTTTTGCATTTGTTTTATTCATCAGTTTTTGACGGAATCCATTTTCCATCGAAAAACTTCACAAAAAGAATTTCTTTTGCATTTATTTTATTCATCAGTTTTCGACGGAATTCGTTTTCCGTCGAAAAACTTCACAAAAAGAATTTCTTTTGCAATTTATTTTATTCATCCTTTTTCGACGGAATTCGTTTTCCGTCAAAACGCTTCGACGAAATCCATATTCGTCGAAAAACTCCACAAAATCAATTGCTTTTGCATTTATTTTATTCATCCATTTTCGACGGAATCCGTTTCCCGTCAAAAAACCTCACTATATCAATTTCTTTTGAATTTATTTTATTCATCCATTTTCGATGGAAGACATTTTCCATCAAAAATCTTCGACGGAATCCATTTTCCGTCGAAAAACTTCACAAAATCAATTTCTTTTGCATTTATTTTTTTCATCCGTTTTCGACGGAATCCATTTTCCATCATAGGAATCCATTTTCCGTCAAAAAACGTCACAAAATCAATTTCTTTTGCACTTATTTTATTCATCAGTTTTCAACGGAATCCATTTTCCATCGAAAAACTTCACAAAATCAATTTCTTTTGCAATTATTTTATTCATCAGTTTTCGACGGAATTCGTTTTCCGTCGAAAAACTTCACAAAATGAATTTCTTTGGCAATTTATTTTATTCATCCGTTTTCGACGGAATTCGTTTTCCGTCAAAAATCTTCGACGAAATCCATTTTCATCGAAAAACTTCACAAAATGAATTTCTTTTGCATTTGTTTTATTCATCAGTTTTGACGGAATCCATTTTCCATCGAAAAACTTCACAAAATCAATTTCTTTTGCATTTATTTTATTCATTAGTTTTCGACGGAATTCATTTTCCGTCGAAAAACTTCACAAAATGAATTTCTTTTGCAATTTATTTTATCCATCCTTTTTCGACGGAATTCGTTTTCCGTCAAAACTCTTCGACGAAATCCATTTTCGTCGAAAAACTTCACAAAATCAATTGCTTTTGCATTTATTTTATTCATCCATTTTCAACGGAATCCGTTTCCCGTCAAAAAACTTCACTATATCAATTTCTTTTGCATTTATTTTATTCATCCATTTTCGACGAAATCCATTTTCTATCAAAAACCTTTACAAAATCCATTTCTTTTGCATTTATTTTATTCATCCATTTTCGACGGAATCCATTTTCCATCGAAAAACTTCACAAAATGAATTTCTTTTGCATTTGTTTTATTCATCAGTTTTTGACGGAATCCATTTTCCATCGAAAAACTTCACAAAAAGAATTTCTTTTGCATTTATTTTATTCATCAGTTTTCGACGGAATTCGTTTTCCGTCGAAAAACTTCACAAAATGAATTTCTTTTGCAATTTATTTTATTCATCCTTTTTCGACGGAATTCGTTTTCCGTCAAAACTCTTCGACGAAATCCATATTCGTCGAAAAACTCCACAAAATCAATTGCTTTTGCATTTATTTTATTCATCCATTTTCGACGGAATCCGTTTCCCGTAAAAAAACTTCACTATATCAATTTCTTTTGAATTTATTTTATTCATCCATTTTCGATGGAAGACATTTTCCGTCAAAAATCTTCGACGGAATCCATTTTCCGTCGAAAAACTTCACAAAATCAATTTCTTTTGCATTTATTTTTTTCATCCGTTTTCGACGGAATCCATTTTCCATCGTAGGAATCCATTTTCCGTCGAAAAACGTCACAAAATCAATTTCTTTTGCACTTATTTTATTCATCAGTTTTCAACGGAATCCATTTTCCATCGAAAAACTTCACAAAATCAATTTCTTTTGCAATTATTTTATTCATCAGTTTTCGACGGAATTCGTTTTCCGTCGAAAAACTTCACAAAATGAATTTCTTTGGCAATTTATTTTATTCATCCATTTTCGACGGAATTTGTTTTCCGTCAAAAATCTTCGACGAAATCCATTTTCATCGAAAAACTTCACAAAATGAATTTCTTTTGCATTTGTTTTATTCATCAGTTTTGACGGAATCCATTTTCCATCGAAAAACTTCACAAAATCAATTACTTTTGCATTTATTTTATTCATCAGTTTTCGACGAAATTCATTTTCCGTCGAAAAACTTCACAAAATGAATTTCTTTTGCAATTTATTTTATCCATCATTTTTCGACGGAATTCGTTTTCCGTCAAAACTCTTCGACGAAATCCATTTTCGTCGAAAAACTTCACAAAATCAATTGCTTTTGCATTTATTTTATTCATCCATTTTCGACGGAATCCGTTTCCCGTCAAAAAACTTCACTATATCAATTTCTTTTGCATTTATTTTATTCATCCAATTTCGACGAAATCCGTTTCCCGTCAAAAAACTTCACTATATCAATTTCTTTTGCATTTATTTTATTCATCCATTTTCGACGGAATCCATTTTCTGTCAAAAACCTTCACAAAATCCATTTCTTTTGCATTTATTTTATTCATCCATTTTCGACGAAATTCATTTTCCGTCAAAAAACTTCGACGGAATCCATTTTCCGTCGAAAAACTTCACAAAATCAATTTCTTTTGCATTTATTTTATTCATCAGTTTTCGAGGAAATTCTTTTTCCGTCGAAAAACTTCACAAAATCAATTTCTTTTGCAATTTATTTTATTCATCAGTTTTCGAGGAAATTCTTTTTCCTTCGAAAAACTTCACAAAATGAATTTCTTTTGCAATTTATTTTATTCATCCGTTTTCGACGGAATCTGTTTTTCGTCAAAAAACTTCACAACATCAATTTCTTTTGCATTTACTTTATTGATCCATTTTCGACGGAATCCGTTTTCCGTCCAAAAATTTCACAAAATCAATTTCTTTTGCATTTATTTTATTCATCCATTTTCGACGGAATCCGTTTTCGGTCCAAAAATTTCACAAAATCAATTTCTTTTGCATTTATTTTATTCATCCATTTTCGACGGAATTCATTTTCCGTCAAAAATCTTCGACGGAATCCATTTTCCGTCGAAAAACTTCACAAAATCAATTTCTTTTTCATTTATTTTATTCATCAGTTTTCGACGAAATTCTTTTTCCATCGAAAAACTTCACAAAATCAATTTCTTTTGCAATTATTTTATTCATCAGCTTTCGACGGAATTCATTTTCCGTCGAAAAACTTCACAAAATGAATTTCTTTTGCAATTTATTTTATTCATCCATTTTCGACGGAATTCGTTTTCCGTCAAAAATCTTCGAAGAAGTCCATTTTCGTCGAAAAACTTCACAAAATGAATTTCTTTTGCATTTGTTTTATTCATCAGTTTTTGGCGGAATCCATTTTCCATCGAAAACTTCACAAAATCAATTTCTTTTGCATTTTTTTTATTCATCAGTTTTCGACGGAATTCGTTTTCCATCGAAAAACTTCACAAAATGAATTTCTTTTGCAATTTATTTTATTCATCCATTTTCGACGGAATTCGTTTTCCGTCAAAACTCTTCGACGAAATCCATTTTCGTCGAAAAACTTCACAAAATCATTTGCTTTTGCATTTATTTTATTCATCCATTTTCGACGGAATCCGGTTCCCGTCAAAAAACTTCACAATATCAATTTCTTTTGCATTTATTTTATTCATCCATTTTCGACTGAATCCATTTTCTGTCAAAAAACTTCACAAAATCCATTTCTTTTGCATTTATTTTATTCATCCATTTTCGAAGAAATTCATTTTCCGTCAAAAATCTTCGACGGAATCCATTTTCCATCGAAAAACTTCACAAAATGAATTTCTTTTGCATTTGTTTTATTCATCAGTTTTTGACGGTATCCATTTTCCATCGAAAAACTTCACAAAAAGAATTTCTTTTGCATTTATTTTATTCATCAGTTTTCGACGGAATTCGTTTTCTGTCGAAAAAAGTCACAAAATGATTTTCTTTTGCAATTTATTTTATTCATCCTTTTTCGACGGAATTCGTTTTCCGTCAAAACTCTTCGACGAAATCCATATTCGTCGAAAAACTCCACAAAATCAATTGCTTTTGCATATATTTTATTCATCCATTTTCGACGGAATCCGTTTCCCGTCAAAAAACTTCACTATATCAATTTCTTTTGAATTTATTTTATTCATCCATTTTCGATGGAAGACATTTTCCGTCAAAAATCTTCGACGGAATCTATTTTCCGTCGAAAAACTTCACAAAATCAATTTCTTTTGCATTTATTTTTTTCATCCGTTTTCGACGAAATCCATTTTCCATCGTAGGAATCCATTTTCCGTCGAAAAACGTCACAAAATCAATTTCTTTTGCACTTATTTTATTCATAAGTTTTCAACGGAATCCATTTTCCATCGAAAAACTTCACAAAATCAATTTCTTTTGCAATTATTTTATTCATCAGTTTTCGACGGAATTCGTTTTCCGTCGAAAAACTTCACAAAATGAATTTCTTTGGCAATTTATTTTATTCATCCATTTTCGACGGAATTCGTTGTAACATCCCACATAATTAGTAAAATACATAAGTGTTATATTATATAGATGCATGTGTATGTTTGTTGGTTTGCGAAATTACATGACCTTATCCTTGGATGAGACTAAGGTAAGTATTTAAATTAAATCATAGGAGAATACATGTGTAGGCATGTGAATTTTTATTAAAATCATAAGAGTAATTTGAGTGTGTGTTAGAAGGCTTTTGTGTTTGTTGGACTTGGGAAGTGGGCTAGTGTGTGTGTGGACTTGTCATCTTCAAACTTGTCTTGTTGGACTTTTTCCCTTGTGTTGGCCGATGGCCCAATGGTCCTTGGATCCATCTTGTTCAGCCCCAAAGTGTACTCACTTTTACCTTCCCTAAGCCTTGTCCAACAAGGTTGTTTGTGTACCAAGGAACCTTCACATGGCTTGATGTATTTTTTCCTCCTCATTCATGCGCAAAAGAGAAGGATAGAAAGGACTTAGAAAATCTGCCAACTTTCCCCTTGCATGACCGCCACATCACCTTAGTTTGTGCACCATTTGACTTCAACTTCATTGCATGAAAGACACATGTACTCCTTAGCATCATTTTGGGGCTGCAACCTCCTCATCATATGCGCACAAGGGCAGCTTCAAATCAGATTTTTGGCTGCCACAAAGCTGTCTTGCTTGTTGACTTAGTGAACCCTCTTACTTGTGCTCATGATGACACCTCCCTTCACTCCTTGCATGCGCATAGAGTAACCAAGAAGCAAACTCTTGCTTGTTCAAACCTTGTGTGCAGTCCCACCTTCACAAGAAACCAGATTTTTGCCATAATGCTTCATCATTGCCACCCCTCCTCTCTTTTCCTTTAAGTGGTGCGCACAAGAGGCCTTTCCCACTTTGCACAAGTGCAGCCAAGTTCCTCCCTCATTCCCTCACTCCTAGCCGAACATACAAGCACCCTTGGAGCAAGAAGACTTAGCTAACTCATCTTCCCTCACCTCTCAAAACCGTGGCCTATACTCCAAGTGAAGTGTAAGTTTTCCTTCTCATTCCCTCACTGTCCAGCCTTGTTCCTTAACCTTGGAAGCTGTCCAAGATTGTTCCTCCTCATCATTTGGGCGCACAAGTCATCTCTAGGAAGGGTGAACTTGTTGTTGGTAGAACTAGAAAGGTGTGGTGTGTGAGCAAGAAGTGTGTGCTACAAGAGGTAAGCCTAGAACTTAGACCTTTTACATTGTGTGAAACCATGTGTGTGCATGAGATGTCTACTTGGTTCTATTTTGTGTTAAATTCTTGAATGAGCATGGTGAAGGAATAAGGATGGAGTTACTTGATGATGCTTGTGTGTTTTCATTATTGCATGAGATTTTCTTTAAGCCTTATAGCACATTGCATGATATAATGGAATGAAAGTCCCATGGTTATGCTTAAGAAATATGCCACTGTCTATGTATGAATGTGCCACTGTTTTGAGGAGAAATATGCCACTGTTTATGTATGGATGTGCCACTATTTTGAGGCTAAGAATGTCACTGTTTCGGTTTCACAAGATCACCCATTTAATGCCACTGTTTTGGAATGAATCTACCACTGTTTTGAGGATGCATATGCCACTGTTTCGGTTTGACAAGAGCACCATCTTGATGCCACTGTTTTGTATAAAAGTGCCACTGTTTTTGAGGATGCATATGCCACTGTTTCGGTTGGACAAGATCACCATTTGGATGCCACTGTTTCTGCATAATGCTCACTGTTTTAATGCCACACATGTCACTGTTTTGCACCAAAAATACTCACTGTTTTAGTACTTAATAAGCCACTGTTTCTGCATAATATAACCACCATATTGATGTTCAAACACCACTATTGATGCCACTGTTTTAATGTCCAAAAATCATGATTTATGCCACTGTTTTAATCACCATTTATGCCACTGCTTTAATGTGCAAATATCACCACTAATGTCACTGTGTTAATGATCAAATGTTACCATTCATGCCACTATTTTGATGTGCAAATAACACTACTTATGCCACTGTTTTGATGTTCAAATGCCATTGATTATGTCACTGTTTTAACGTTCAAATGTCACTGTTTCTGCCACTGTTTGATGCCACTGTTCTGCCACTGTTTAAGGTCCAAAATGTCACTGTTTCTGTTTTAAAATGGTCACTGTTTCTGCTGTAAGGTGCTACTGTTTTTCTGCTGTAAAACGTCACTGTTCTGTCCACTGTTTTCTTAAAACGTCACTGTTTCTGCCCACTGTTTTTAAGGAAAATGTCACTGTTTTCTGCTCACTGTTTAAAAAACAAACGTCACTGTTTTCTGCTGTAAGACGCTGCTGTATGCTCACTGTTTTTCTGCTGTAAAACACTGATGTATGCTCACTGTTTTCCACTGTAAAATGCTGCTGTATGCTCACTGTTTCTGCTGTAAATCGCCACTGTAAATGATTGATTGTAATTGATTTAGGTGCGCTTAAGAAGTGAGATACTTCGCTGCTGTTTGGTATTGTTTAAGGCACACAAGGTAAGTGTCAGGCGATATTACCTAATGTGACTATTGACTACTGGTATAAAGTTGTGACATGATGCTCCATATTCCGTAAAAGTATTATGTTCCTTATGATGAAAGAAAACTGCCTATATGTGCCGTGATGGCTATGGAAATGTGCCGTGATGGCTATATGATTATGAGGTAAATTGTTATGTGGCAGCATAACGTATATGAAAAGTATATGTGCCGTGATGGCTATATGAAAGGTATATAAGCATGCACCTTACATCATACCGCATTTTTGTACGTTTTGTGTGTGAAAGCATAGCATGGCATGCATGTACCAAGATCATATATGCCTTGTTTTTAGAATAGTTATGTACAGGACCATGTGTTTGAGCAAGCATCATATAGGCATCCCCAAGGTACCGGGGTATGGGACACTTGGCATCAGTCCGCATAGGCCCACAGTTGGAATCCACAGGGAGCTCAGGTGCCAGGATATATTGATTCCACTGTGAAGTGCGCGCACGACGGTGCTAAAAGCGCAAAGGAAAGGCGTTATATACGCAATATATATGAATATGATGAAAAGGAAAGGCGTTATGTACGCAATATATATGAATATGATGAAAAGGAAAAAGGAAAAGGAACAAGGATATGTTGAAGTGACTGTTTATGATTTTGTGCCTAGTTAATACTGTTATATTATTGGTTTTGTTGCCACACTACTGGGATTATTCTCACCCCTTCGGGGCTGCTATTTTCCAAAATGGCAGGAGGACGTAAAAGCATTTGAAGACGTGATGTTTGCTGTTGCTTGCTGATGATTGGACTTGTACTGTTGCTGTTTGATTAATTGGATGACTGTAATGTGTAATATTTTGGGTACTCTTGGATGACCGTAGACTCTATCATCTCTATTTTACCTTGAACTTTATGAACAGCGACTGTTTTGGAAAACGTTTGTGAAAAGAATTTAAGTGCTGAAATTTTACAGTGCACCTTACGGGTGGTGTTTTTATGAGCAAACGAACTCCGATTTTCTATTATTTTATATGCACGCGAAGCCCCCGACGTGCTCTTTCTAGATCACTTGAAATATTTTTTATCGTCCAAACAGAAATTATAAGATACTTGAGACGCGTTTCGGGTTTGTACTTAGAATAAGAATCTCTGTTAGCTTATGTGACGTTAAAGACTCTAATTCCGCTTAGCAAACGACTCTCTTGGATGCATACAAGGGAGGGCGTTACATTCGTTTTCCGTCAAAAATCTTCGACGAAATCCATTTTCATCGAAAAACTTCACAAAATGAATTTCTTTTGCATTTGTTTTATTCATCAGTTTTGACGGAATCCATTTTCCATCGAAAAACTTCACAAAATCAATTTCTTTTGCATTTATTTTATTCATCAGTTTTCGACGGAATTCATTTTCCGTCGAAAAACTTCACAAAATGAATTTCTTTTGCAATTTATTTTATCCATCCTTTTTCGACGAAATTCGTTTTCCGTCAAAACTCTTCGACGAAATCCATTTTCGTCGAAAAACTTCACAAAATCAATTGCTTTTGCATTTATTTTATTCATCCATTTTCGACGGAATCCGTTTCCCGTCAAAAAACTTCACTATATCAATTTCTTTTGCATTTATTTTATTCATCCATTTTCGACGAAATCCATTTTCTGTCAAAAACCTTTACAAAATCCATTTCTTTTGCATTTATTTTATTCATCCATTTTCGACGAAATTCATTTTCCGTCAAAAATCTTCGACGGAATCCATTTTCCGTCGAAAAACTTCACAAAATCAATTTCTTTTGCATTTATTTTATTCATCAGTTTTCGACGGAATCCATTTTCCGTCAAAAAACTTCACAAAATCAATTTCTTTTGCATTTATTTTATTCATCAGTTTTCGAGGAAATTCTTTTTCCTTCGAAAAACTTCACAAAATGAATTTCTTTTGCAATTTATTTTATTCATCCGTTTTCGACGGAATTTGTTTTCCGTCAAAAATCTTCGACGAAATCCATTTTCGTCGAAAAACTTCACAAAATCAATTTCTTTTGCATTTATTTTAATCATCCATTTTCGACGGAATCCGTTTTTCGTCGAAAAACTTCACAATATCAATTTCTTTTGCATTTACTTTATTCATCCATTTTCGACGGAATCCGTTTTCCGTCCAAAAATTTCACAAAATCAATTTCTTTTGCATTTATTTTATTCATCCATTTTCGACGGAATCCGTTTTCCGTCCAAAAATTTCACAAAATCAATTTCTTTTGCATTTATTTTATTCATCCATTTTCGACGGAATTCATTTTCCGTCAAAAATCTTCGACGGAATCCATTTTCCGTCGAAAAACTTCACAAAATCAATTTCTTTTTCATTTATTTTATTCATCCGTTTTCGACGGAATACATTTTCCGTCGAAAAACTTCGACGGAATCCATTTTCGAAAAACTTCACAAAATCAATTTCTTTTGCATTTATTTTATTCATCAGTTTTCGACGTAATCCATTTTCCGTCTAAAAATTTCACAAAATCAATTTCTTTTGCAATTATTTTATTCATCAGTTTTCGACGAAATTCTTTTTCCGTCGAAAAACTTCACAAAATGAATTTCTTTTGCAACTTATTTTATTCATCCGTTTTCGACGGAATTCGTTTTCCGTCAAAAATCTTCAACGAAATCCATTTTCGTCGAAAAACTTCAAAAAATCAATTCCTTTTGCATTTATTTTATTCATCCATTTTCGACGGAATCCGTTTTCTGTCAAAAAACTTCACAATATCAATTTCTTTTGCATTTATTTTATTCATCCATTTTCGACGGAATCCGTTTTCCGTCCAAAAACTTCACAAAATCAATTTCTTTTGCATTTATTTTATTCATCCATTTTCGACGGAATCCATTTTCCATCGAAAAACTTTACAAAATCAATTTCTTTTGAGTTTATTTTATTCATCAATTTTCGACGGAATCCATTTTCCATCGAAAAACTTCACAAAATCAATTTCTTTTGCATTTATTTTATTCATCAGTTTTCGACGAAATTCTTTTTAAGTCGAGAAACTTCAGAAAATCAATTTCTTTTGCATTTATTTTATTCATCCATTTTCGACGGAATACAATTTCCGTCAAAAATCTTTGACGGAATCCATTTTCCGTCGAAAAACCTCACAAAGTCAATTTCTTTTGCATTTATTTAATTCATCAGTTTTCGACGGAATCCATTTTCCATCGAAAAACTTCACAAAATCAATTTCTTTTGCATTTATTTTATTCATCCATTTTCGACGGAATCCGTTTT
Source organism: Gastrolobium villosum (assembly GCA_032173675.1). NCBI lineage: Eukaryota > Viridiplantae > Streptophyta > Magnoliopsida > Fabales > Fabaceae > Gastrolobium > Gastrolobium villosum. Next base: position 18,421 of record JAVKPL010009261.1, read on the forward strand.
TCGTCTAAAAACTTCACAATATCAATATTTTTTTGCATTTACTTTATTCATCCATTTTCGACGGAATCCGTTTTCCGTCCAAAAATTTCACAAAATCAATTTCTTTTGCATTTATTTTATTCATCCATTTTCGACGGAATTCATTTTCCGTCCAAAATCTTCGACGGAATCCATTTTCCGTCGAAAAACTTCACAAAATCAATTTCTTTTTCATTTATTTTATTCATCAGTTTTCGACGAAATTCTTTTTCCATCTAAAAACTTCACAAAATCAATTTCTTTTGCAATTATTTTATTCATCAGCTTTCGACGGAATTCATTTTCCGTCGAAAAACTTCACAAAATGAATTTCGTTTGCAATTTATTTTATTCATCCATTTTCGACGGAATTCGTTTTCCGTCAAAAATCTTCGACGGAGTCCATTTTCGTCGAAAAACTTCACAAAATGAATTTCTTTTGCATTTGTTTTATTCATCAGTTTTTGACGGATTCCATTTTCCATCGAAAAACTTCACAAAATCAATTTCTTTTGCATTTGCTTTATTCATCAGTTTTCGACGGAATTCCTTTTCCGTCGAAAAACTTCACAAAATGAATTTCTTTTGCAATTTATTTTATTCATCCATTTTCGACGAAATTCGTTTTCCGTCCAAACTCTTCGACGAAATCCATTTTCGTCGAAAAACTTCACAAAATCATTTGCTTTTGCATTTATTTTATTTATCCATTTTCGACGGAATCCGTTTCCCGTCAAAAAACTTCACAATATCAATTTCTTTTGCATTTATTTTATTCATCCATTTTCGATAGAATCCATTTTCTGTCAAAAAACTTCACAAAATCCATTTCTTTTGCATTTATTTTATTCATCCATTTTCGACGAAATTCATTTTCCGTCAAAAATCTTCGACGGAATCCATTTTCCGTCGAAAAACTTCACAAAATCAATTTCTTTTGCATTTATTTTATTCATCAGTTTTCGACGTAATCCATTTTCCGTCCAAAAACTTCAGAAAGTCAATTTCTTTTGCATTTATTTTATTCATCAGTTTTCGACGGAATCCATTTTCCATCGAAAAACTTCATAAAATCAATTTCTTTTGCATTTATTTTATTCATCCATTTTCGACGAAATCCATTTTCCATCAAAAATCTTCGACGGAACCCATTTTCCATCGAAAAACTTCACAAAATCAATATCTTTTGCATTTATTTTATTCATCAGTTTTCGACGGAATCCATTTTCCGTCAAAAAACTTTACAAAATCAATTTCTTTTGCATTTATTTTATTCATCAGTTTTCAACGAAATCCGTTTTCCGTCCAAAAACTTCACAAAATCAATTTCTTTTGCATTTATTTTATTCATCCATTTTCGACGGAATCCATTTTCCATCGAAAAACTTTACAAAATCAATTTCTTTTGAGTTAATTTTATTCATCAATTTTCGACGGAATCCTTTTTCCGTCGAAAAACTTCACAAAAGCAATTTCTTTTGCATTTATTTTATTCATCAGTTTTCGACGAAATTCTTTTTAAGTCGAGAAACTTCAGAAAATCAATTTCTTTTGCATTTATTTTATTCATCCATTTTCGACGGAATATATAACACCTCATATATTTAAATGTGAATTTTTATATTATAATTTGAAATGAACGTTGGTGGATTAGTGAAAATCCAAGGATTATGGCCAAAATGGGCAAAAAGGGCAAAATGGTAATTTGCCAACCGTGTGTTCTGAGGCTTAAATACTGAGTTAGAGATTTCAAATGACAAAAATAATACTGGAAATGGAATCAGAACGGAAAATTGAGTGAATAGGCAAATTTGGGAGAAATTGATGAATAGTGATTTTTAAGTGTTAAATACTGTGGTGTGAGTGTACCGATAGGTGTGAAATTTTTATCTATATTTTGGAGAAATAAAAATATGTCATGGACTGGAAAAATATGTAGATTAAGAATTTATGATCGGAATTTTTATCGGGGTTAAAGTTAGATCGCGTGTGGGACCCGTGTGACCGAAGTCACTTGGCCCCCACCCTCTTTTTCTTCTTTCTTTCCTCCCTCCTTCCTTATTTCCCCGTGCGCCCTCCCTGTGTAGAAAGAACACAAACACCCTTCTCTTCTCCATTTCACCATTTTCTCATTTCTTCACCGAAACTCTTGATTTTGGTGTTGAAATCTATTGTAAACAACCTTCTAGATCCATTGGTAACACTTAGAGACCTTGAATCCATCTCTTGGCTGCGTTTTTTGGCAAAAATCAGATCCGACCCATAGTGTTCTTGGAGTTTCTTGAAGCTTTTGGTCTTCCCTTGGCTTAGTGGAACCTTGGTGGTGAACATACAACACATTGTGAGTATATTTGTGGTATTTTGATGGTTGATTTCATAGATCTAGAAATTTATGTTCTAAGCTTTAATTTTAGATGTGTGATGATAGAGAGCCCAAATGGAAAAATGCTATTAGGTGAAAAGGCCTTAGAATCATGCTTGTAAGCTAGAAATGCTATGATAATTTTTGGTGAAAAAGATAGGTTTTTAACTTAGGAAAAATTGAGGAATTTTCATGAAAAATGAGTTTTGGTGTAATTTGGATTTGATGATTGTTGTAGGGTGCCTCACACGGACGTGGTTGTGAAAAGTTGAATTGGAGCATACGTTTGGAACGGATTTGCTAAGTGTTGAGGTAAACCCTTGGAACTTGGGTTTAATCCCTAGTGTGCTCCACCACACCTAGTGGAAGGTTGTGGTTGGATTATGTGGTTATGGCATGATGTGATTGTGTGCTTGTATGCATATTGCTTGGATTTTGTGAAAATTGTTTGGTCACTGGCCAATTGACGTGTGTTGGGTTTGGACATCCGCTGGATCATTTCGATGGCGAAATACCAGTTGGAATGCCATGGGGTCGACTCATGGGAGCGACACCAGGATGAGCCAAACGTGGGACATCTGCCGGATAGGTCTCTTGAGGAGTTCCGGTTGGGTTGGCCATGGAGTTTTCTCAACCATGGGAGAAGCTCTAGGATTGTCTCGGGAGTTATATGATGGAGTCCTTGAACATGAATCCATGCGTGGATGTTCTTGGGTTGTCTCCAGTTGGATGGTGATATTGTATTGCTTGCATATTACATGATGTCATATTTATACATTTTAGTGAGCCATGGAGTGGAGAGAGCCTCTAGCACCATTGGTTTACTGAGATATATCCGTATATCTCACCCCGTGTTTGGGGGACCACATCTCATGTCACTATGAGCCGGGAGGAGCTTCGGGCAAGAAGCCCGTATAGTGGACATTGGATTGGCATGCGGTGCATTGGGATTGCATGACATTTTGGAGGAGGACTATGGAGTGCACATAGCATGACATTAGTATTTTGAGACTTAGGTCATGAACATATTGCATGATGTTATTACCATGCTTTTTGTAGTGTTCATGATTGTATACTAAGTCTTATTTATTGCTTATTATTCATGACATGGATAATTGTATATTTTGAGTGAGCATGGGACTTGTCCATTGCCACATTCATAGCCTTGGAAGTCTTGAAGAAAATGTTGTAAAAATGGTCCATATTTGTATGTAAATGGCCATTACTTTGAGGACTTTGTAAATGATGTATGTTTTAAGGAAATTGCATGATGGAAGGGCCTAGAGCCTACATTAGGACATGTTTATGTGTTGTGTGGGGTACCAAGGGGTTAGGGATGGATTACACAACCCTTTTGGGGCTTAAAATGCTGTAATCTGTCATGTTTGCTGTATAGTAATCGATTACCCAAGCATGGTAATCGATTACCATGCAACAGGGGACGAAAAATTAGCTACTGTCTTCACTGGTAATCGATTACTGAGCTTTGGTAATCGATTACCATGTGAGGTAATCGATTACCCAAAGTTGGTAATCGATTACCAGAACAGAGGAGGTCAAAATTTGGCTACTGCCTCATTTTTGACAGGTGGTAATCGATTACCACCCACTGGTAATCGATTACCACAGTGTAATTTTCGAAAATTCAGGTTTTTCTAGACTAAAAGAAAGGGGATTAACTTGATGGGTAGAACTCCAAATGGTACGTGGTTTGAATCCACGCGTAGACAACGTAAAGGACTATAACTTGGTAAAATGTGAGAGTAAGATGGTGAGTTTAAATGAATTGAATAAAAAGAAGGATGAATGATGTTAGCAAATGTATGCTTCCGCGTATTGCATTTACAATTATAGTGTTGTTTTAATTGATTACGGAAAAAGTGTTGATGTAAGAAAAGGAATATAATAAAAGAAAAATTTGCCCGTAATTTAATTAACCCAATCACTGTGATTGTAACTGCGCTTAATATCATAATCAATGTTAACAATACCGGTGTACAACGGGCTGTTACATTTTATGGTATCAGAGCAATTTTGTGAGGGGAACTCTGATTGTTTGTTTGTTGTATCTTGTGTGCCATAGCTATCTGTGAACTATTTATGATTAATGTATATGTGATTCCTCAGTGTGGGTCTGATCAGCTCATTCCTTTGTGTTACATGTACAGATATCATGAGTAGGGCGCGAGGTCGCCGTGGGGCACGTGGTGCAGGTCCTTTGCCACCGGATCCGGTCACTGCAGTTCTGAATGCTCTGCAGGCGGAAACGGCTGCAAATAGAAACATGACTGAAAACCTGATGAAGACTAATCAGGATATGATGTAGGCCTTTATGGCTGAGATGAGGGCGGATAGAGATCGTCCTAGGAGGGATAATTCACCTCCACATACGGCTACAGTGACTCCTACACCGACGCCATCTGTTACTCCTCAACAGGGGGAGAGTGCGGCTAGTCACCACACTGGTGAGGCTAGTCATCATACTACTACTGACCCTAGCTATGTTCCTGATCCATCATCGGTTGCCCAATCCACTGGGGCTGCGGGGCAGGTTGTTGATAATGCTGATGATGAGCGTAGGCTCATATCTTTTAGGAAACATAAGCCACCCGCATTTCTGGGGTCAAGGGACCCAAAGGAGGTTACTGCTTGGTTGAGGGGAATGGATAAGATTTTCCAAGTGATGAGATGCCAAGATCCGTAGAAGTTATTGTATTCTGTTTATATGCTGGAGGGTGATGCCCAGGAGTGGTGGGACAATGTGTCTCGCCCATTTGTTATTCAGGGTGAGGTTATTTCGTGGACTATGTTTGAAGGATTATTTCATGAAGAATATTTTCCCCGCGATGTTCGGGAGGCAAAGCAAGGTGAATTTGATAGTTTGGTACAGGGAGTCATGACTGTGGATGCCTATGTGGCAAAATTTAATGAGCTTGTGAAATTTGCAAACTATGGAGGTACTCTACCTACTCCGGAATTCTTGTCAGCTAAATTTCAAAGAGGGCTGAGTGAGAAGATTGCTAAGAGGATGTCTAATACTGCGGTGAGGAACTTTGCTGATTTGGTGACCCAATGTAAGAGGGTCGAGACTGTTTATGGAAGGTATCCGAAATCTGATTCGGCAAAAGAGCAAGAGGTTAAGAGGACACCTGGTCCTTATGGAAATACTAATAGAGGAGGTTTCAATAATAACAACAGGGGTAGGGGGTTGCATGTGAGGCAGCCTCCTGGTCAGTTCAAGAGGGGTGGAAACACTGGTGGTGGTGGTGCTGCGGACAGATATTTTACCCCACGATGTGGGAAGTGTGGGAAATACCACAAAGGTGTATGTGGTGCTGGTCCGTTGTCATGTTTTAAGTGTGGTCGGAATGGCCACTTTGCTAGAGAGTGTCCATCTTCTTCGGGGCAGGCTGCGAATCTGCAGGCCTTGCCGCCAGCTACTACTACTACTACTCCTACTGCTGCCGTTCCTACTGTGGGACGAGTGTATACTACAAATGCGCAACATACTGGAAAGGCTCCGAATTTGGTAAAAGGTATAATTTTCCTCTCTAATGTTGATTTATCTGTGTTGTTTGATTCGGGAGCTACACATTCTTTTGTGGCGGACTATGTGGCTAAGGCGTTGGACTTAAAGGTAACACGAATGGTTCCTCCGATGCGTATTACTACCGCTACAGGAGAGGTTAGTGAATCGTCTTGGATATGTGAAGATGTGAAGTTCGCCTATTTAGGCAGGGGTTATACCATTGATTTAATTATCTTACCCCTGGCCTCTGTCAATTTGATTTTGGGGATGGATTGGTTGTCTTGGAACTGCGCAATGATTGATTGCTGCGGGAAGAGGTTGTTGTTATCTCACGAGAGGCCGACTGTTTGTCCGTCTTTGTATTTGTCTGTCAGTCAAACTGTGAAAGCCTTGAAGGCTGGAGATTTGGGGTATGTCTTGTTGGGCGGATTGGTAGGTGACAAAAAGGAGGAGATTTCTTCGATTCCGGTTGTTAATGAGTTTGAGGACGTATTTCCTGATGAGATACCGGAATTTCCGCCTGAGAGGGAGATTGAATTCTCGATTGATTTATTGCCTGGTGTGGGGCCGATTTCCTTGGCTCCATACCGGATGTCGCCACTTGAGTTGGCCGAGTTGAAGAAACACATTGAAGAACTATCTGCGAAGAATTTTATTAGGCCGAGTGTGTCTCCGTGGGGAGCACCGGTGATATTTGTAAAGAAAAAGGATAGTAGCATGAGATTGTGCACTGACTACCGACAGCTAAATAAAGTGACTATTAAAAACCGGTACCCATTACCGCGTATTGATGACTTATTAGATCAGTTGAGGGATGCCTGCGTATTTTCAAAGATTGATCTCCGGTCCAGATATCACCAGATTCGGATTAAACCGGAGGATGTACCTAAAACAGCTTTCCGATCCAGATATGGACATTTTGAATATCAAGTGATTCCTTTTGGGCTTACTAATGCCCCTGCGGTGTTCATGGACTATATGAACCGCATCTTTAAACCGTATTTGGACCAGTTCGTGATTGTATTTATTGATGACATTTTGATCTATTCTAAGAGTAAAGAGGAGCATGTCGACCATTTGAGGACTGTGTTGCAGGTGTTGAAAGATAAGAAACTATATGCTAAAACGTCTAAGTGTGAATTCTGGTTGTCTGAGGTGCAATTTTTGGGTCATGTTATTTCTGCAAGTGGTGTTGCAGTGGATCCAAGCAAGATTGAAGCGGTAAGTGACTGGGAACGACCTAAGACTGTGACTGAGATCAGAAGTTTTCTGGGGCTTGCTGGCTATTATCGCCGATTTATACAGGGATTTTCTGCAATGGTTCTACCGTTGACTCGATTGACACGAAAGGATACTCCTTTTGTGTGGACCCAGGAATGTGAGGACTGTTTTCTGCTACTTAAAGAGAAATTGACCACCGCTCCGGTGTTAACTCTACCTGATCCGGAGGGTGAGTTTGTGTTATATTGTGACGCTTCTAAGAAAGGTTTAGGGAGCGTGCTGATGCAGGAAGGAAAAGTGATTGCTTATGCGTCTAGGCAGTTAAGGCCGCATGAAGAAAATTATCTGACGCACGACTTGGAACTGGCTGCTATTGTGTTTGCCTTGAAAATCTGGAGGCACTTTCTGTATGGGATGAAATTTGTTGTGTTCAGCGACCATAAAAGCTTGAAATATTTGTTTGATCAGAAGGAGCTGAATATGAGGCAGCGTAGATGGGTTGAATTCTTGAAAGATTATGACTTTGAGCTAAAATACCACCCGGGAAAGGCTAATGTTGTGGCAGATGCATTGAGTAGGAAGTCTGTAAATTTATCTCATATGATGATGTGGGACAATGAAGTGATTGAGCAATTCCGTGACATGAAGATAACGGATTTCTTTGCAGGAAGATTGTGTGATATGGAGTTGACTCGGATTAAAAACGAGCTGCACGAGAAGATTAAAGAGACTCAAATCAGAAATGAAACTATAAAGTACTTGAAAGGCCAGAGTGGCATATCTGTTAATGAACAGGGATTGTTATTATATCAGGGCAGGATTGTTGTGCCCAAGGAACTTGCTGAGGAAGTTATGACTGAGGCCCATAAGGGTCAATATGCTATCCACCCAGGTGCCACAAAAATGTACCAAGATTTGAAAGTTAAGTTCTGGTGGCCTGGGATGAAAAGGGATGTTGCCGAGTACGTATCTAAGTGCTTGGTTTGTCAGAAAGTGAAAATATAGCATCAGAAACCTGCTGGATTACTTCAGCCGCTGGATATACCTGAATGGAAATGGGAGAGTATGTCTATGGATTTTGTTGTTGGATTGCCGCGAACTCAAGCTGGTTATGATTCAATTTGGGTTATTGTGGACCGACTCACGAAGTCTGCACATTTTCTACCAGTACGAGTGGATTTCACCACAGAGAAGTTGGCTACGTTGTATGTAAAGGAGATTGTTCAACTCCATGGGATACCGATTAGCATTATGAGTGATCGGGACCCGAAGTTTACTTCACGCTTTTGGGGAGCTTTGCAGCAGGCTTTTGGCACTCAGCTTCGACTGAGCACTGCTTATCACCCGCAGACTGATGGTCAGACTGAAAGGACCATACAGACACTTGAGGATATGCTGAGAGCTTGCACATTGGAACAGGGTAATGCTTGGGATAAATACTTACCATTGGTGGAATTTTCATATAATAACAGTTTTCATTCCAGTATGGGTATGGCACCGTATGAGGTTTTGTATGGCAGGAGGTGTCGTACGCCCACTTGTTGAACTGAGGTAGGCGACAAAGAAAGATTTGGTCCGGATTTTGTGCAGGAAACAACAGTGCAAATTGAAATGATCAGAGAAAAATTGAAACAGGCACAGAATCGGCAGAAAAGTTACTATGATAATAAGCATAGACCGCTGGAATTTGAGGAAGGTGATCACGTTTTTGTACGGTTATCTCCGGTCACAGGTGTTGGCCGTGCGTTGGGTGTGAGGAAGCTGAGTCCACGGTTCATTGGGCCATATCAAATTATGAAAAGAGTAGGATTGGTGGCCTATCAGCTTGCCTTACCCCCCCAGTTGTCCAATCTACATGATGTTTTTCATGTGTCGCAGTTGCGACGTTATGTTCCGGACGAATCACATGTGGTGATACCGGATAATATTGAAATCAGGGAGAACTTGAAGACTCCCATCGGTCCTATTGCAATATTGGACCGCAGTGAAAAGAGACTGAGAAGTAAAGTGATTCCCATGCTGAAAATTCAGTGGGAAGGCCGCACACCTGAGGAGGCTACTTGGGAGCGGGAGGACGAGATTCTCCGGCTGTATCCTGAGTTAGCGAGCAGGTATGATTTAATTTTGCGGAAAAAATTTCTAAAAGGTGGGGTGAATATAACACCTCATATATTTAAATGTGAATTTTTATATTATAATGTGAAATGAAATTGGTGGATTAGTGAAAATCCAAGGATTATGGCCAAAATGTGCAAAAAGGGCAAAATGGTAATTTTCCAACCGTGTGTTCTGAGGCTTAAATACTGAGTTAGAGATTTCAAATGACAAAAATAATACTGGAAATGGAATCAGAACGGAAAATTGAGTGAATAGGCAAATTTGGGAGAAATTGATGAATAGTGATTTTTAAGTGTTAAATATTGTGGTGTGAGTGTACCGATAGGTGTGAAATTTTTATCAATATTTTGGAGAAATAAAAATATGTCATGGACTGGAAAAATATGTAGATTAAGAATTTATGATCGGAATTTTTATCGGGGTTAAAGTTAGATCGCGTGTGGGACCCGTGTGACCGAAGTCACTTGGCCCCCACCCTTTTTTTCTTCTTTCTTTCCTCCCTCCTTCCTTATTTCCCCGTGCGCCCTCCCTGTGTAGAAAGAACACAAACACCCTTCTCTTCTCCATTTCACCATTTTCTCATTTCTTCACCGAATCTCTTGATTTTGGTGTTGAAATATATTGTAAACAACCTTCTAGATCCATTGGTAACACTTAGAGACCTTGAATCCATCTCTTGGCTGCGTTTTTTGGCAAAAATCAGATCCGACCCATAGTGTTCTTGGAGTTTCTTGAAGCTTTTGGTCTTCCCTTGGCTTAGTGGAACCTTGGTGGTGAACATACAACACATTGTGAGTATATTTGTGGTATTTTGATGGTTGATTTCATAGATCTAGAAATTTATGTTCTAAGCTTTAATTTTAGATGTGTGATGATAGAGAGCCCAAATGGAAAAATGTTATTAGATGAAAAGGCCTTAGAATCATGCTTGTAAGCTAGAAATGCTATGATAATTTTTGGTGAAAAAGATAGGTTTTTAACTTAGGAAAAATTGAGGAATTTTCATGAAAAATGAGTTTTGGTGTAATTTGGATTTGATGATTGTTGTAGGGTGCCTCACACGGACGTGGTTGTGAAAAGTTGAATTGGAGCATACGTTTGGAACGGATTTGCTAAGTGTTGAGGTAAACCCTTGGAACTTGGGTTTAATCCCTAGTGTGCTCCACCACACCTAGTGGAAGGTTGTGGTTGGATTATGTGGTTATGGCATGATGTGATTGTGTGCTTGTATGCATATTGCTTGGATTTTGTGAAAATTGTTTGGTCACTGGCCAGTTGACGTGTGTTGGGTTTGGACATCCGCTGGATCATTTCGATGGCGAAATACCAGTTGGAATGCCATGGGGTCGACTCATGGGAGCGACACCAGGATGAGCCAAACGTGGGACATCCGCCGGATAGGTCTCTTGAGGAGTTCCGGTTGGGTTGGCCATGGAGTTTTCTCAACCATGGGAGAAGCTCTAGGATTGTCTCGGGAGTTATATGATGGAGTCCTTGAACATGAATCCATGCGTGGATGTTCTTGGGTTGTTGATAACACATATTTTATTACACTTATTTGTTACTCTATAATTAGTATTTTTAGGATTTATTTGAATAAAATAATGATGTTTTGAGTTAATTTACATTTTTAGTGTTTGATTGAGTTTAATTTATTTTTGTCAGAATTTTTCAGCTTTACGTTACTTCTGTATTTTGGCCATATCTCGGTCCACAGTTGTCGGATTAACTCCGTTCTTGTTGGGTTTTTCAGATAACACAGAGGGCTACAATTCTTATGCAGAGCTCGAAGCCCAATTCGGACTGGATGCTGGTCGATTTCTGATGCCAAGAAGAACATGTTTTGCTGAGATTTTAGACTTGTAATTAAGTTTTATTTTATTATTTTATTTTGCATTTTAGACGAATGGGCCGGGCCGGTCTGAATTGAGCCCAGCCCAATTTGGTTTGTGAACCCTAGGGACATATGAAGGAAAGGAGGGAAACATTTTTGGGGATCATTATGTAATTTTCAATTTGGAGGATCAAGACACTTTTCTCTGAAGCGTTCTTCGCGTTCTTCATCTTCTTCTTCTTCTTTTTTCTTTTATGCAATTTAATTTGTAATCATGTTTATCCTAGCCATGCTAGGCTAAACCTCCTTTTTAATCAACCTAAGGGGAAGGGATTCCATGGATCTGTTTCGAGGATCTGCAATCAATATCTAACCAGATTTATTTCTTTACCCTAACTCAGATCAATATCGTGCGATTGTGGATATTCGATCTGAGGTTCGCGATTGCGATTATGGGTGAAGAATGATCATCAGATTTGATGATCCGATTAACCTCAATTGGAAATAAGGATTCTGATTCAATTGGGATTAATCGTGAATTTGGTAATTTTTCTAATTCTTTAACCAGATTTGTTTCTTTTCCTAACTCATATCGATATCGTGCGATTGTGGATATTCGATCTGAGGTTCGCGATTGTGATCATGGAAAAGGGATAATCATCAGATTTGATGATCCGATTGTTCTCAATTGAAAATAAGGATTCTGATTCAATTGAGATCAACCGTGAATTTGGTAATTTTTATCCAATGAAGGACGTCCATGGAACCCTAACCCTAGGTTGGTTAATTTTAATTACGAAGTTTTAATCACAGTTCTTATATTCTGTCTTTTATTCAACCCAAATCCAAACCCCCCCTTTTTATTTTCTGTTTTCATAAGCGATTTTTACCAATTCAATTTCCTTGAGAGACGACTTAGGGTTTCCACTTTACTGCAAATTTTTGAACCCTAATTAAAAATAATTTTTAATTTGCGCGAGTTCGACAGCTCGTGTCAAATTTGGCGCCGTTGCCGGGGAGATTGCATCGGTCTAAATCGTTTCTGTTTCTAAAAAAAAAAAAAAAAATTTGAATTGTCTTTTAATTTTCGATCCAGTTTCATTTTTCATTTTAATTCTCTTTAATTTTTGTTTCTGTTTTAGTTTTCATTTGAATTATATTTTCTGTTTCAGTTTTCTTTTTAATTTTCGTTTCTGTTACAGAGTTTAAAAAACAAATTAAAAAAAAATTAATGTTCTTTAATTCTCCTTAATTTTTTTTAATTCTCTTTTATTTTAATTTTCGTTTTCTGTTTTAAAAAAAAAATTGTTTTTGAATTATCCATTTTTGTGTGTTTCTATTTTCTGAGCATACCTTAGTGCAAGCATCCACAGTCCAATCCTCAGCAGCTTCTACAGTAGCATCAAGCATGAATAATCAAAGAATTGAAAATAAGTGAAGAGTTAAACTCGTTGGTGAGACAATTGGCAGTAACACAGATAGTGCAGCCCCCCACTCCACAGATGAGCAACTTGTGTGGTATCTACTGTGATCCTCTTCATCCCACGGATGTCTGCCCTTCCTTTCATGATAGCATCCCTCTAGTTGACCAGACAGTAGCTGTAGTAGGAGTTTTTCCAGGAAAATTACAGTATCAGCAGCAGCAATACAATCCCTTCTCTAATACTTACGATCCTCGCTGGAATCCCCACTTGAATTGGAATCAGAACCTGAACCAGCAGAGCCTTTATAACACCTCAAATATTTAAATGTGTATTTTAATGATATATTGAGAAATGAAAGTTGATGGATTAGTGAAAATCCAAGTATTATGGCCAAAAGGGGCAAAAAGGGCAAAATTGTAATTTGCCAACCGTGTGTTAGGAGGCTTAAATACTGAGTTAGAGATTTCAAATGACAAAAGTAAGGTTGGAAATGGAATCAGGGCGAAAAACGGAGTGAATAGGCAAATTTGGGAAAAATTGATGAATAGTGATTTTTAAGTGTTAAAATACTGTGATGTGAGTGTACCGATAGGTGTGAAATTTTTATCATTATTTTGGAGGAAGAAAAATATGTTATGGACTGGAAAAATATTTAGATTAAGGAATTGTGATCGGAAATTTTATCGGAGTTAAAATTAGATCGCGTGTGGGACCCGTGTGACCGAAGTCACTTGGCCCCACCTCCTTTTCTTTCCTTCTTTCTCTCCTTTTCCTCACATCTCTCGCGCGCTCACAGGGGCAAGAAGAGGCCAAACCCATTTTCTTCACTTTTCTTCCCATTTCTTCGTTTCTCCACCGAATCGCTTGATTTTGGTGTTGAAATCTATCGTAAACCACCTTCCAAAGCCATTGGTAGCACCTAGAAGCCTTGAATCCATCTCTTTGGCCACGTTTTAAGCAAAGTCAGATCCGACCCATTAGTGTTCTTGGAGATTTCTTGGAGTTTTGAGCTTCAAATGGTTTAGTGAAGCCTTGGTGGTGATCATACTACTCATTGTAAGTATATTTGTGGTCTTTTGATAGTTGATTTCTTAGATCTATGAATATGTGTTCAAACCTTTGATTTTAGATGTGTGATGATAGAGAGCTCAAATGCAAAAATGCTATTAGATGAAAAGGCCTTAGAATCATGTTTGTAAGCTAGAAATGCTATGTTAAATTTTGGTGAAAAATCTAGGTTTTTAACTTAGAGAATTTTGAGGAATTTTGATGAAAAATGAGTTTTTGTGTAATTGGGATTTGATGATTGTTGTAGGGTGCCTCACACGGTTGGATTTGAGAAAAGTTGATTTGGAGCATACGTTTGGAACGGTGTTGCTCGTGTTAAGGTAAACTCTTGGAACTTGGGTTTAATCCCTAGTGAGCTCCACCACACCTAGAGGAAGGTTGTGGTTGGATTATGTAGTGATGACATGATGTGTTTGTGTGCTTGTATGCATATTGCTTGTATTTTGTGAAAATTGTTTGGTCACTGGCCAGTTGACGTGTGTTGGGTTTGGACATCCGCTGGAACATTTCGATGGCGAAATACCAGTTGGAATGCCATGGGGTCGACTCATGGGAGCGACACCAGGATGAGCCAAACGTGGGACATCCGCCGGATAGGTCTCTGAGGAGTTCCGGTTGGGTTGGCCATGGAGTTTTCTCAACCATGGGAGAAGCTCTAGGATTGTCTCGGGAGTTATATGATGGAGTCCTTGAACACGAATCCATGAATGGATGTTCTTGGGTGTCTCCAGGTGGATGGTGATATTGTTTTACTTGCATGCCATATTATGTCATTTTGATACATTTTAGTGAGCCATGGAGTGGAGAGAGCCTCTAGCTCCATTGGTTTACTGAGATATATCCGTATATCTCACCCCGTGTTTGGGGGACCACATTTCAGGTCACTATGAGCCGGGAGGAGCTTCGGGCAAGAAGCCCGTGTAGTGGACGTTGGATGGGCATGCGGTGCATTGGATTGCATGGCTTTTTGGAGGAGTTTATGGAGTGCACATAGCATACCATTAGTATTTTGAGACTTAGGTCATGAACATATTGCATGATGTCATTTTCCATGCTTTTGTTAGTGTTCATGGTCATATGCTAAGTCTTGACATGTTTTATTATTCATGGCTTGGATAACTGTATATTTTGAGTGAGCATGGGACTTGTCCATTGCCACATTCATAGCCTTGAAGTCTTGATGTGTAATGATGTAAAAATGGTCCATATGTACATGTAAATGGCCATTATTTGAGAATGATGTAATTGATGTTAAACTTAAGGAAAATGCATGATGGAAGGGCCTAGAGCCAACATTAGGACATGATTATGTGTTATGTGGAGTACCAAGGGGTTAGGGATGGATTACACACCCTTTTTGGGGCTCAAAACAGCTGTAATCTGTCATTTTGCTGCATAGTAATCGATTACCCAAGCATGGTAATCGATTACCATGCAACAGGGGACGAAAAATTAGCTACTGTCTGCACTGGTAATCGATTACTGGCCTTTGGTAATCGATTACCATGTGTGGTAATCGATTACCAAGAGTTGGTAATCGATTACCAGAACAGAGGAATTGAAAAATTGGCTACTGCCTCATTTTTGACAGGTGGTAATCGATTACCACCCACTGGTAATCGATTACCACAGTGTAATTTTTGAAAATTCAGGTTTTTCTAGACTAAAAGAAAGGGGTATAACTTGATGGGTAGAACTCCAAATGATACGTGGTTTGAAACCACGCGTAGACAACGTAAAGGACTACAACTTGGTAAAAGATAAGAGTTGGATGGTGAGTTTAAATGAATTGAATAAAAAGAATGATCTATGGTGTTAGAAAAATGTATGATTCCGCAAATGGCATTTACAATTATAGTGTGGTTTTAATTGATTACGGAAAAAGTATTTATGGAAAAGAAAAGGAATATGTTAAAAGAAAAATTTGCCCGTAATGTAATTAATCTAATCACTGTGATTGTAACTGCGCTTAATATCATAATCAATGTTAACAATACCGGTGTACAACGGGCTGTTACATTTTATGGTATCAGAGCAGTTTTGTTTAGGGAACTCTGATTGTTTGTGTATGTTGTATCTTGTGTGTCATAGCTATCTGTGAACTATTTATGATTAATGTATATGTGATTCCTCAGTGTGGGTCTGATCAACTCATTCCTTTGTGTTACATGTACAGATATCATGAGTAGGGCACGAGGTCGCCGTGGGGCACGTGGTGCAGGTCCTTTGCCACCGGATCCGGTCACTGCAGCACTGAATGCTCTGCAGGCGGAAACGGCTGCAAACAGAAATATGACTGAGAACCTGATGAAAGCAAATCAGGATATGATGCAGGCCTTTATGGCTGAGTTGAGGGCGGATAGAGGTCGTCCTAGGAGGGAAGATACACCTCCGCATACGGCTACGGTGACTCCTACACCGACGCCATCTGTTACTCCTCAACAGGGGGAGAGTGGGGCTAGTCACCACACTGGTGAGGCTAGTCATCATACTACTACGGATCCTAGTTATGTTCCTGATCCGTCATCTGTTGCCCAATCTACTGGGGCTGCTGGGCAAGTTATTGATAATGCTGATGATGAGCGTAGGCTCATATCTTTTAGGAAACATAAGCCACCCGCATTTCTGGGGTCAAGGGACCCAAAGGAGGTCACTGCTTGGTTGAGGGGCATGGACAAGATTTTTCAGGTTATGAGATGCCAAGATCCGCAGAAGTTATTGTATTCTGTTTATATGCTGGAGGGTGATGCCCAGGAGTGGTGGGACAATGTGTCTCGCCCGTTTGTTATTCAGGGAGAGGTCCTTACTTGGACTATGTTCGAAGGTCTTTTTCATGAAGAATATTTTCCCCGTGATGTTCGGGAGGCAAAGCAAGGTGAGTTCGATAATCTGGTACAGGGAGTGATGACTGTGGACGCCTATGTGGCGAAATTTAATGAACTTGTCAAGTTTGCTAATTATGGAGGTACTCTACCTACTCCTGAGTTTTTGTCAGCTAAATTTCAAAGAGGGCTGAGTGAGAAGATTGCTAAGAGGATGTCAAATACCGCAGTGAGAAACTTTGCTGATTTGGTGACCCAGTGCAAAAGGGTCGAGACTGTCTATGGGAGGTATCCAAAATCGGATAAGGTAAAAGAGCAAGAAATTAAGAGGACACCTGGTCCTTCTGGAAACATTAATAGAGGAGGCTTCAACAATAACAACAGGGGTAGGGGGTTGCATGTGAGGCAGCCTCCTGGTCAGTTCAAGAGGGGTGGAAACACTGGTGGTGGTGGTGCTTCGGACAGATATTTTACCCCACGATGTGGGAAGTGTGGGAAATACCACAAAGGTGTGTGTGGTGCTGGTCCATTGTCTTGTTTTAAGTGTGGTCGGAATGGCCACTTTGCTAGAGAGTGTCCGTCTTCTTCGGGGCAGGCTGCGAATCTGCAGGCCTTGCCGCCAGCTATTACTACTGCTGCTACTCCTATTATGGCTGTTCCTACTGTGGGACGAGTCTATACTACAAATGCTCAACATACTGAAAAGGCTCCGAATCTGGTTAAAGGTATAATTTTTCTCTCTAATGTTGATTTATCTGTGTTGTTTGATTCGGGAGCAACACATTCATTTGTGGCGGACTATGTGGCTAAGGCGTTGGACTTAAAGGTAACGCGGATGGTTCCTCCGATGCGTATTACGACTGCTACAGGAGAGGTTAGCGAGTCGTCTTGGATTTGTGAAGATGTGAAGTTTACTTATTTAGGCAGGGGTTATACCATTGATTTAATTATCTTACCCCTGGCCTCTGTCAATTTAATCTTGGGGATGGACTGGTTGTCTCGGAACTGCGCAATGATTGATTGTTGCGGAAAGAGGTTGTTGCTATCTCACGAGAGGCCGTCTGTTTGTCCGTCTTTGTATTTATCTGTCAGTCAGACTGTGAAAGCCTTGAAGGCTGGAGATCTGGGTTATGTTTTGTTGGGTGGATTGGTAGGTGATAAAAAGGAGGAGATTTCTGCTATACCAGTTGTTAATGAGTTTGAAGATGTATTTCCGGATGAGATACCGGAATTCCCACCTGAGAGAGAGATTGAATTCTCGATTGATTTATTGCCTGGTGTGGGGCCGATCTCTTTGGCTCCATACCGGATGTCGCCACTTGAGTTGGCTGAGTTGAAGAAACACATTGAAGAATTATCTGCGAAGAATTTTATTAGGCCGAGTGTGTCTCCGTGGGGAGCACCGGTGATATTTGTAAAGAAAAAGGATGGTAGCATGAGATTGTGCACTGACTACCGACAGCTGAATAAAGTGACTGTTAAGAACCGGTACCCATTACCGCGTATTGATGATTTATTAGATCAGTTGAGGGGTGCCTGTGTATTTTCAAAGATTGATCTCCGGTCCGGATATCACCAGATTCGGATTAAACCGGAGGATGTACCTAAAACAGCTTTCCGATCCAGATATGGACATTTTGAGTATCAAGTTATTCCTTTTGGGCTTACTAATGCCCCGGCGGTGTTCATGGATTATATGAACCGCATTTTTAAACCGTATTTGGACCAGTTTGTAATTGTGTTCATTGATGACATTTTGATCTATTCTAAGAGTAAAGAGGAGCACATGGACCATTTGAGGACTGTGTTGCAGGTGTTGAAAGACAAGAAACTGTATGCTAAACCGTCTAAGTGTGAATTCTGGTTGTCTGAGGTGCAATTTTTGGGTCATGTTATTTCTGCAAGTGGTGTTGCAGTGGATCCAAGCAAGATTGAAGCGGTAAGTGACTGGGAAAGACCTAAGACTGTGACTGAAATTAGAAGTTTTCTGGGGCTTGCTGGCTATTATCGCTGATTTATACAGGGATTTTCTGCAATGGTTCTACCGTTGACCCGATTGACACGAAAGGATACTCCTTTTGTGTGGACCCAGGAATGTGAGGACTGTTTTCTGCTACTGAAAGAGAAATTGACCACTGCTCCGGTGTTGACTTTACCTGATCCGGAGGGTGAGTTTGTGTTATATTGTGATGCTTCTAAGAAAGGTTTAGGGAGCGTACTGATGCAGGAAGGAAAAGTGATTGCATATGCGTCTAGGCAGTTGAGGCCACATGAAGAAAATTATCCGACGCACGACTTGGAATTGGCTGCTATTGTGTTTGCCTTGAAAATTTGGAGGCATTTTCTTTATGGGATGAAGTTTGCTGTGTTCAGCGACCATAAAAGCTTGAAATATTTATTTGATCAGAAGGAGCTGAATATGAGGCAGCGTAGATGGGTTGAATTCTTGAAAGATTATGACTTTGAGCTGAAATACCACCCGGGAAAGGCCAATGTTGTGGCTGATGCATTGAGTAGGAAGTCTGTTAACTTATCTCATATGATGATGTGGGACAATGAAGTGATTGAGCAATTCCGTGATATGAAAATAACGGATTTCTTTGCAGGAAGAATGTGTGATATGGAGTTGACTCGGATTGAGAACGAGCTGCACGAGAAGATTAAAGAGACTCAAATCAGAAATGAAAGTATAAAGTATTTGAAAGGCCAGAGTGGCATATCGGTGAATGAACAAGGACTACTATTATATCAGG
>JAVKPL010009262.1:0-37236 GCA_032173675.1 Gastrolobium villosum
AGATGCACGGGAGCACGTGAAAAAATGCGACAAATGCCAGAGGTTCGCAGACATCCACAGAGCTCCACCAGAAGAGTTAACATCAATCACGTCGCCGTGGCCCTTCTACAAGTGGGGGATCGACATCTTAGGACCTTTCCCCATGGTGGCAGGATGAGTCCAGTGGCTCTTAGTTGCAATAGATTATTTTACTAAGTGGGTGGAGGCTGAACCTTTAGCTACCATCACATCCCAGAAGGCCAGGAAGTTCTTTTGGAGGAGCATAGTTTACCGTTTCGGTATCCCCGGTGAGGTAATCACAGACAACGACACCCAGTTCACCGATGGCAAGTTCCGTGAGTTAATGAGAAGTTTGCAAATCCGACACCACTTTGCCGCGGTGGAACACCCGCAATCCAACGGTTTAGTGGAGTCGGCCAATAAGATGCTGACCAAGGGAATAAAAAAGAAACTTGAAACACACAAAGGAGCGTGGATTGACATTCTCGACAACGTATTGTGGGGATATCGTACGACGGCCTAATCTTCCACCCAAGAAACGCCTTTTAGGCTAACTTACGGGTCAGAAGCAATGATCCCTATGGAAATCGGCGAATCTTCATGGAGGCGTGACCACGTAGCCGCAGTCGCCAATGATCAAAACCTGGCCGAAGCATTGGATTTGCTTGACGAGCTCCGAGAACATGCCGTACAAAATGACAAGCTCACCAAAGATAAATCAGCCACTTATTACAACAAGAGGGTGGTCCATCGGAGGTTTGAGGTTAAAGACATAGTCCTGCGAAGGGCGGACGTTGGAAACAAGAACGCCCGCGAAGGAAAGCTCGCCCCAAATTGGGAAGGACCATACCGAATAGCAAACGTGCTAGGAAACAAAGCATACTCCTTAGAAACATTGGATGGGAAAGCAATACCGCGAGCATGGAATGCCGACAAACTCAGGAAATATTATAGTTGATCCATCATGTAACACTCTCTGCACTCTTTTCCTTTCCTAAGTTTTTATCCCAATGGGTTTTACTAGGAAAGGTTTTTAACGAGGCAGAACTTTTAATAAATAACTTCCAACTCATATTACTATTGTTAACGTGATTTGGTCAAAAAACGGGACGGTTTTCACCCCCGCCACAGTTGGACTAGGACGGTACTCACCCCCAGCCAACGCCCAAAACGGGACGGTTCTCACCCCTGCCGCAGTTGGACTGGGAAGGTACTCACCCCCAGCCAACGCCCAATAACGGGACGGTTCTCACCCCCGCCGCAATTGGACTGGGACGGTACTCACCCCCAGCCAACGCCCAATAACGGGACGGTTCTCACCCCCGCCACAGTTGGACTGGGACGGTACTCACCCCCAGCCAACGCCCAATAACGGGACGGTTCTCACCCCCGCCACAGTTGGACTGGGACGGTACTCACCCCCAGCCAACGCCTAATAATGGGATGGTTCTCACCCCCGCCAAAGTTTGACTGAGACGGTACTCACCCCCAGCCAACGCCCAAAAATGGGATCGTCCTCATCCCCACCGCAGTTGGACTGGGACGGTACTTACCCCCAGCCAACGCCCAATAATGGGACGGTTCTCACCCCCGCCACAGTCGGACTGGGACGGTTCTCACCCCCAACCAACGCCCACACTAGGACCGGAGCACTAACGACGCGCAATAGAGTTAATAAACATTCATTCGAGGCGTACAAGAACACAAAGAAAGGAAAAAAGATTCATTATTAGCAAAGGAAGAAGCCCGAGGGGAATAAGAACACAAAGAAAGAAAAAGAGATTCATTAAGCAAAGGAAGAAGCCTGAGGCTGACATGCCAGCTGCAGGATTTTTTTTTTTTTTACAATTTACACAATCCTTTCTTCCGGACCGCTCACCGCCCCAGCTTCACCGCCCGGCGCCTAATCCGGAATAACCTCATTGCCGCTACCCGCCACATCCGTAGGCAGACATGCATCAGAGACCTCACGCCCACCTTCGACCCTTTGGTCACCCTCGCCATCGAAAATGGGGAGCGCCCCGCGTGCCCCTTCATCATCATCAGTCTCAGGCGTTTCCTCAATTACCTTCACGACGCCGCCATCAAGTCGCTCAATAATTTTACCATCCTCAACATCATAGGCGGGATCAAAACCCGTCAAATCAGAACCAGGATAGCGGATGGCCACTTGCTGAAGAGCGCTATTGAAAGCTTGAGTCAACAGGCTGGCGAGAGCCTCCTCCAGTTTCTCAACTTGACCACAGGCCTTGTTAAGATCTTCTTCTTTAGCATGAAGAAGCCCCTCAGTCATAAACAATTTAGCAGCGAGTTCATCCTTCTCAGTCAGGAGGACGCCCTTCTCCTTCTTGACATCCTCCAGCGCCTTGCCTAAAGCGCCCTTCTCACCCTTGAGACGCTTCACATCATCATCAACACTGGCCTGTCGTGCTGTCAATGACTTGATGGAAGCATCCTTGTCAGAAAGCTCTTTTCCAAGACGCCCGACATCAGCAGTCAGGGCACCCACTTGTCGACCAAGATCGTCAAGGCGATCTGCCTGCACGGAGCACTTCTCATCCACAGCCAAGGCAATCTCCTGCATCACAAAGATGCGACCAACAACCACCTGAGTACAATCCAGTAATTGTTGACGATCAAGGCGTGACGGGGCCAGCAAGTTGGGATGCCCTATGTTAGGATATCCTCGTGAAAGATCCCCTTCTGATAAAGAAAGGGCGCTCATAATAGAAATCGGAGCAGCGGCGATTGGAGGACTAGGGGGTGGAGACGAAGCCTGATCACCCTCAGTCGAAGGGCGATCTATTACCCGATCAGAACCAATTGAGTGGCCGTCACCTTCAACATCACCATGGCGTGAAGACTTGGACGGCCGAGTCAGCGATGAGCTCGTGGACGCACCACGCTTCAAACCAGATCCTCCCAGGGCAGGCGATCCGCTACCCAACATAGACTCGCTGGTTGAAGAGTTGCCAACAGCCCCAGTCGCCTCCCTAATTATAGGCCGGTTGGCCCTTTTCCTCAATTCCTCTGCATGAATGTCCGCGACAGAGCGAACCTTCCCCTTTTTCTTTGGAGCCACTGCCTTACCCTTGCCCGTATCCTTCGGCGCAAGGGTGGGTTCAGCCGGAGCAGCCTCGCCCTGTCGTGCCCGTAGCTTCGCAGCCGCCTCGCGAGCAAGCCTTAGAAATTCAGCTGCCATGCTCCCAACTGCAAGTCAAAATGAAGACAGAATAGTGTGAGAAGCTACAAAGAAAAATGAAGATAAAGAAGGCGTTAGAAGCTACATGATAAATGAAGATAAATTAAACACTCAGAACGTCATCACACCTCCGTGGCACAACACTTGCTTCGTCGGCCATACGGGCAAAAATCCCATAACATCCACAAACCAATCAACCACCAAACGCTCCCCAAGCGACAAGCTCCCAAAGGAGTAAGAATAACGACCGGCGGGCACCCCATAGTGGGCCTTAGTCCAATATAAAGGAAATCGGCACTGTCTAGTCGCCGGATCAATAAAAAATGGAAGCTCCCCATCCCCCAGCATCGGCTCAATCCAGAAGAAGTTGTGTTTCCAATTCTTATATGAATTGTCATATTGAGCAAATATCGCTCCCAATGAAGTCCCCGCCTTTAGAGAGACCCACCCAAGCTTTTTCTTCGGCGATACTTGGAACAAGTAGAAGAATAACCGCACAGAAAATTCCCATTTAAAGTACCGGCATATACTTTCAAATACCCTAACGAACGCCCAGGCGTTCGGGTGCAACTGGGAGGGCGCGACTTGCAAATGGGATAACACTCCCATCTCGAATTCTGTGAGAGGAAACCTCACTCTCTGATCTGTAAAATGGGTTTTATAAACCATGAAGCGCCATACAGACTTCTTGGCATCACTGGGCGCGTCGCAAACTCGCTGGTCACTTGTCACCGCAAACGGCTGCCATTTGGCTTCATTCGCGCCATCCTCAGTAATCATAAACGCAGGCTCAGTTTGGTAATGATGACGAAGAATGTCCTTATCAGCATAACTCGAGGATGACGCAACGATATCCGGGTCTACCCATTCCCGCGCCTCGAGGCGAATATCCGACTGAACAATCTCCATCAGTCAGAAAAGAAATCTACCTGGAGTAACAAACGGGTTGTCAATCCTCAAACTGGACCTCCAAATCAAGATGACGGCTAAAAAGAAAAAAGAAGATTCACCTCGCCCTATACCCCATCTCCACAAACGCCAACTCCCACATCAATCACCAAAAAAAAAAAAAATGAATGACAGAAAGGGGATCTACTTACCATCAGAATCAGAAGTTTCTGAAGAACTCGAAGCATAAAAATCGGAATAGCTTAATGAAGAAGGCCACCAAACAGGTGGTATCTTATAAAGCCCCAAGTCTTTATATATGGCGTCCCACACACCATACCTAACAAGACGTCCATCTTCTGGATGTAACCTACCCAGTCAGTTATCCGTAGATTCGTCATATTTACGGCGATGGAAAGACGCAGGAATTGGTGGTATGTACCCTTTGGAAGTACTTAGAGCAAATGAAGAATTGGCAGACGGTTTTGAAGGTTTATAGTAAGTTTCAAGTGGGCGAAGCTGAGGAAGCTGATTAACGGAAGACAAAGGGCGAATAAGTCGCCCTACGCCAAAGGCAGAGCGCCTAGAAGCATGACGGCGGGATCCACTACCTCGCCCAACTGAAGGAGCGGGAGGGCCCGAACCACGACGACGAGAAGGCCGAGCCCTAACCCTCTCATGGGAACTCCCTGACTGTCGCCGAAAAGATCTACTAGGACGACGTCTACCAGAACCAGACCCCTCACCTAGGTAAGGAACTACAGGCCCTAAAGCTCGTTCTGGTAAGAGATTCTGAATCTCTTCTTCAGAAAACCCCAATAGTTCAGGAATTTTACCGTGGGGCAGTGACTCCGCCCCCGGAACCAAAGAGCGTGAAGATGAGAAGAAACTGCTGACCCCCACTGTACAGCCTTCGACTGAGTCGAAGGCTTCGTCAAACTCCTCCTCTTTGATTTCAACCTCTGGTAAAACCAACCCAGGGATACTCATAACCTTATAGTACCCAGAACAAAACAAGAAGTAGAAGGAAAGATATACAAGAAAGTAAAAAGAAAGGGTAATATACTATACCTGAAGATTATGCACAAATCGCAGAGGAAGAAAGGTTGATCGGAAGGACACGATGAAGAAGAGTTCAAAGTGGTTTCAAGGCAGGAATTGTCCGCCAAAACTGATTTCCCCCCTTTTTAAAGAAAAAATGGGATGCAACGTGTCACTACACTGCCGCTTGATCTCCGACCGTTGGATGTTGGAGCCAAGAATGATTGGCGGTCATGATGAGCTGCTCTATCTTAGACCGTCAGATGTGAGTAACGTGGTTCGACGAACGGATGCGATAAAGGGCCAGATGGTAATTTCAAGTCAAATGTCAATCATGTCACTTCAATGCGCCGTATCTCGAAACAACGCAATAGCCTGTAATGATTACAGAGGCGTCATAATTACTTTCGCGAGAATCGAAGAGGCACGACAGAAGGGCAAAAACCTAAAACACCCCTGAAGAGTGGAAGTAAAAACGGTTGCTATCCCAAGCCTAGAAGGTAAAACGCCCAAATTCTAGATCGGCAGTTTCTGACCTTAAAACACACTCGCACTATACAGAGCACGCCCCATTGCAACTTCGGCGAGGGCTGATCAGCAAACGCCCTACACAGACCACACAGTGCCTCAAACTCCCATTCGCAATATCGTTGAGGAAGGAATCAAGACGATCACCCCAAAGGCAGCGCCCCAAGACTAACTTGGCACCATCCTACGCATGCTACCAAGCTAGGGGGCTCCTGTTCCGGAAGGCCCAACTACCCCAACAGGCCAACCGCCCAAGCGGCCCAAGTTCTTCGACCCAACCCTTTAGGACGGTCGCCCTAAAGGTAACGCCTAAAGACTCTAACTTGGCACCATCCTACGCATGCCACCAAGCTGGGGGGCTCCTGTTCTGGATGGCCCAATCGCCACAGCAGGCCCTAACCGCCCTAATAGGCCGGCCACTCCAGCGGCCCAATTTCTCAGGCCCAAACCCCCTTTTAGCTCCACGTTAGCCCTAAGGGCTGACGTGTACCTTCACATCCACCAAGGGTGCAGCACACCCAAAAGATACACCAAAATGTCTTACCTTGGGACATTAACCACCAAAGGCAATCGCCACAGGTATCACAAAGGGAAACTCTCCCTTTGCCCAACGCTGGCATCGCCAGTAGCAGGGGGCGCAGCGCTGCCACAACGTCAGCGCCTAAACCGCCCAACACTGCTATCATAGGAGTGTATCCCAAGGAGAGTTGACCATCCTCCCTGATCTATCCACACCATGATCACTATAAATAGCCCCCATGGGGCACAACAAAGAGCATGTTGTGTATCGTTATTTAGCCTATTACTTGAATTCTCTTATAGCTTTATACTTCTACTGATTATCTGCTTATACGTGGGATAATATCTTACGGCCTGGTCTTTACCAAAGTCTTAGATATCGCACATACAGTGATCATACACCCTATAAGGGAACATAGTGGGCTTATAGATTCCAACGGTACAGTTTTTAAAAGAGAAAAAAATTTATATATTAAATATATATTATGTTTAATTGAGAGATAAAAACAAAACAGAATAATAAACTAAAATAGAAAACAATATTAGGTGTAATTTGCTAATCAAATAGTTATAATAGCATATTATAAAATTGGATTTTACAAGAGTTATGTTGTAGGAAAAGTGATTGTGTTATGTTATAGAGATTCGTTTTGCGTGCTGAAATTTTTTTATTTTTTGCTGCGGGCCCCATAAAATGTTGTGTGTGTAGGAAATTTTTTGTGGTCATGTTAAATGATAGATGATAAATCCTATAAAATTATCTTCAGAAATAAAAATTATTCAAACAATAATATTAAATATTAAATAGCTTGTACGTTACACAGGCAAGATAACTAGTTTCATGAACTTTTGGGTATTTAGGTTGCTCTGATCCATTTTATGATAAGTAGAGAAATAGTATTTCTCTTTTTTTTTTTAAAAAAAAATTGATAGCAAGATAGTTACTCGTTTAGCCTGGATTAAGTATTTGACAGTCATTTCTATAGTTAAACTATCCATCAAACTAGTTATCTTATTCATGCATTACTGAGCTTATCTAATATTAACTTTTTTATAATTTTATTTTCTACTTTTCAACATAATTTTATTCTGCTATTATATCTATTGGATTAAACTATTTTGAACCAAATTTTCCCAGTATTGGTTTCCTTTTAATAAAAATTTGTTAATTCTTATCATAACTGCTTAATTAATTTTTTTTAACCAACACCTACGTTTAATGTTATTTTCTTTTTAATTATAATATTCCATTGTAATCAATTCAATAACAATTGGGCTGGATCACACACATAGGCGGACCCAGGGGAGGGGCTAGGGTTGGCCACCGCCCCTCCTTGATTTTTGGATTTTTTTTCTTACTATATATATATATATATGTAATTTTGGACTAAAAAAATTAAGTAATTGGGCTAAAAATTTCAAAAAACTTAAACAAACGCAACTTTAGAGATTGAGATTGTAGTTTTTTCCAAAGGAAGTAGCAAACTTTTATGGCTCGATCTTTTTTTTCAAAATCAGGCACAGTTGATTATCTAGAGGGTTGCGAAAATCATTGTCAAAGAAGATAATAGCAAAACACAAACATGAGTTCCAATTTTTTGAGCTAAATATTGGGGAAGGAAAAGAGACTGCATCCATTGTTAAATAGAAGATAATCAATACCAGACTTCGAAATTGAATAGAAAACCAATTTTTTGATGATTTTTTGATTACATATATTGAAAAAGAAATTATTTTGAATTTTAGCACAGATTCAATTATAGAAGAGTTTAATAATATGAAAAAACGTAATTGACCTTGAATTTGTAATAAAACTCTTTCAAACTTTTTATATTAGGTTCATATACGATTGTATGTACTTGAATAATATAATTTTTTTTTTCGCCCCCCGCTATAAAATGTTCTAGTTCCGCCGCTGATCACACACGGTTGAACTTAGTCTGGGTCTTTGTTGGGGTTAATGCTATGAGCTGGAGTCTTCGCAGGATGCTTCAGCAGCTCTGCAGGATGCTTTGCAGGATGTAGGGAGGTACCTACAAGACACTATGACGCTCAAGTCAGTATGAGCATGATAAAAATAAGTTAAGATGAGAAAAATAATCATATATGGGTTTCAAATCTCTGTTTATATAGTAGTTGATCACTGCCAGCTGCCTTAGTGTAATGACACTTAATCTCATTGGAGCTTAGGCGTGGCTCTTGCTGGTGATCCTGTGTGGAAGATGTCTATTGGTGGGCTACACCCTATAGGTGTAGTTTGAAGCATGTGCTTGTCCCTAAGCCATTGGCTATTAGGGAGAATATAGGTTCTAAGCTGTTGATGTTGTGTGTCAAAGTACCTACGGGATTGCCAATGTATGCAAGATGGCCGAGTTTCCTTAGCCTTGAAGTCTTAGTTATTGGTCCCTTTGGACCTTTCATGGATTGGACCTCATATCCCACAAGGCAGGTCTAGATCACATTGCTTTTTTTTTTTTTTTTGGAAAAGTTCAAAATCTTCCCTATGATTTTTCTTTCAATCACTGACCTCATACGCTTTTTTTAATCACCTATCTGTATATGATATTTTCCATCTAAACTCATTCTTAATACCATTTGCGTAACACCCCATGTGCACCCGATGTATTATCATGCAAATGGTATTAAGCTCAGTTGGTTTAATTAAATAAACGCGAAAGCTAACTTTTAGATTCACAATTAATCTTGTATGAAAACATGAATAAACTTTTTCTTTTCTTAATGTACTGCAATCCATATAACTAATCTCATAATTACCAAATGTTATGCCTTCCATTAATTACTCGTTTCATGTTGTTCAATTATGTAGGAAATAATTATGTCAACTATCCTAATAATCATTAAACATTTCTTAAGGCACCATAATTCATTAGAACTGGATTTAAGCCTTCCATACATGCCTCATTCTCATTCTATAATTATTTCTTGTATTTTTGTGAAAACCTTTTGTTTTAGCATCTGCTCGCCCATAATATCCAGATATATGTTAAGGACATACCCGGATATTAAAATTCCAATATCCGAATATTAAACTTACAATATCCGGATATTTCATATCAGCAGTGAAAATGAAATATCCAGCTTCGGGTTGGGGTCCCAAAATTCAACCCTTGCTCAACAAACTCACCATTTTGGATCTAATAGACATTTCATATGACATTGATACATACCTATCAATTGTAGGTTTATATCATCTATTTCATACATTTCTTGCTACCCAAATTATCATGTCATAGAAGACTCATACAAGCTATACATGCATAAATCATATTGCCTAGCAATCCATTACTTAGGCTATCACATACATATCATGTTTTTCAAAATAAACGTAACTGATCATATCACTGCATCAATGCTCTAAGGCCTTCAAATGGTAATGAATAAACCTATATGGTAATCTAAGTCAATGTACATAGTTTTACACAAAACATGCATGGCAACTCTCAAGGCTCTCCAAAATACATAGTCCTCACATAGGCCTGATTACATGTCATCTACAACAAAGTAATAATCAAAAGTCTCATGCTATGTGATAGAGCCCTATCCTGGCCTCCTGCAGTGTGATATATCAACATCACTAGCCTCTGCACCTGAAATGTAATCCTCATAATGTGGAGCGAGATAATCATCTCAGTAAACTAGGGGTCTTTGGAGGCTCCTCCACCCCTAAGTTCACTTTAGGTGTAACAACAATATAAACCCATATAAAGCATTATCATTTGTATATCAATGAATGTATGCATTACACAAGAAAACACTGTATTGGAACATACCAAGTATGAGGAAACACCATCTCATACTAAGCATAAGGAAACACCATCTTATGCCTCACACATGGAAACAACATCTTGTGTGACTCACAAACAAACATACATATGAGTGCATCATATCATAACTCAATTGTCAAAAAATATACCATGTATATAAACCATTCTCCCTCGGAGTCTGGTGGAACAAGCAAAAGATTAACCCCAAGGATCGAAAGCTTACCTCTAGTAAATTCCAACTATAATACCTCACACAGTTTTTCTTTGTATGCTATTCCTTACTCTTAGAATACATCTTGATCTATTCTAAGAGTAAATAAGAGCATACAGATCATCTGAGAGGACGATTTAGACACTTGAGGACATGCTGAGAGCTTGCACATTAGAGCAGGGTACTGCTTGGGATAAATATCTGTCACTGGTAGAATTTTCTTATCATAACCTTTTCATTCCAATCTGGGCATGACACTGTATGAGGCACTACATGGACGGAGATGTCAGACTCCTACTTGCTAGACCAAGGTAGGTGATAAAGTGAGATTTGGCTGGATTTTGCGCAGGAAACTACTAAACAGATTGAGATGATCAGAGAAAAACTAAAACAGACATAAAATTGTCAGAAAAGTTACTACGATAATAAAAATAGACCATTGGAATTTGAAAAAGGAGATCATGTATTTGTGCGGTTGTCTCTGGTTACTGGCGTTGGCTGTGCTTTGGGAGTGAGGAAGCTAAGTCCCAG
This sequence comes from Gastrolobium villosum, assembly GCA_032173675.1. Taxonomy (NCBI): domain Eukaryota; kingdom Viridiplantae; phylum Streptophyta; class Magnoliopsida; order Fabales; family Fabaceae; genus Gastrolobium; species Gastrolobium villosum. The sequence goes on from JAVKPL010009262.1 coordinate 10,706, forward strand.
ATTTATTGGACCGTTCCTGATTATTAAAATAGTGGGATTGGTCACTTATCAGCTTTCCTTACCTCCCCAATTGTCTAATCTAATCTACATGATGTATTTCATGTATCACAACCGCGACGTTATGTTCCGGATGAATCACATGTGGTGATACCAGATAATATTGAGATACAAGAGAATCTGAAGACTCCTGATGGTCATATGGACATCCTTGATCATAGTGAAAAGAGGTTGAGAAGCAAGATAATTCCTATGCTAAAGATACAATGGGAAGGACGCACACCTGAGGAAGCTACCTGAGAGCGGGAGGATGAGATTTTTCGGCTATATCCCGAGTTAGTGGACAAGTATGATTCTAATTTTGCGGGAAAAATTGCAAAAGGGTGGGGGTGAATATAACACCTCACATATTTGAAATACCTATTAATAAATAAATTTAGGGTTAGAGAGGATGTTTAGTGAAAATCCTGAATTTTGGGTCAAAATACGTATGAATGGTAAAACAGTAAATCAACAAGTTTATGGAAAATGATAGAATTAGGCCTGAAATGACGAAAGTCATACTAAAAATGGATACAGAATGGAAAATTGAGTGATTAGGCAAATTTCTGAAAAATTGATGAATAATATTTTTAACGGATGAAATACTGCGGAATAGTTGCACCGAAAAATGTGTAAAATGAGATTAGTACTCTTAGATTGAATATAAGTTGGAAAAATGGATTTTGTGCTATGTTGGTTTACAAGAATCTCTAAACTTAAAATAAATGTATGATAATTAGGTATTTAGAATATTACTTTCGCGTTTAGATTTCAGTTGCGATCACAATTTGTATAATTGTGTAATAAGGTTGTTTAAATCAATACGCAATAAAAAGAAAAAAGTTTTTTTTTCGCAATTTTAAATAAACTGTTATGATTGTAACTGTGTTTAATATCATAATCAATGTTAATACATCGATCCGGTGATGGGGTATTATACCAACCAAAGCTTACTTCAAGCTCATGCCATCACCCAAGTGTTCACAACACAATGTCCACACTAGTTTCTCAATAGTACCACCTATTACAAGGTGCAAGTATGATCAATAACACACATCATACCATAATCATCAATTAGTAATTAAAATCTGCAATTACTATAAATCCATACTACTCATAAATCTTTATCACTAATTAGTCTAGGACAATGTAAAACATTTTGGAAGACTTCTCATATTTTAAGAATTCTAAAGAAATTTAATTTAACTACCAAGTTAAGTAGACTTAAGCCATTTTCCCTTTAGTAGTGAACATCCATCTTAGGATACCAAATCATGGTAGGAGGAACTAAGTCAACTCCCTTAAGGTCCCATAATCTAAAACATCACTTACTAACACAGTAGAGTCTATAAGTCATTTCCTTGAAGAACAATCCAAAGAAACTGACTCTATTGGTGTATTCAACACTAAACCGTGCTTACTAGTTTTAAGACTAGTATCGAATTACCTTTCCATTATTTTAAAATATTACTATGTTAAACTAGACATCTTGAGCTTCCCAACTATATATCACATGCCTCGTTTGGACTTGTATAACTCAAGAAACATTTGTCACAAGTCAACTGCTCAAACCAAACTTTCAAGAATAGAGAAGCAACTTTAAACTCAAATTGGGAATAAGATACATATCTAATGACCCTAAGATTTTGTATAGTTATACCTCTATGTGTTAGTGTCATATAGGTCTAAACTTCACTAAATTTGGAGCTCTCTAACTTGAGATATCTTAATTTTACTAAACAAGGTTTGCTTTTGTTCAAATATCCGGATATTTCACGTCAGATGTCCAGAACAGCAACCAACACAACATGAGGGTCCATTTTTCATCTAAACACACTATCTCATTAACCTAGCATGCACTTTTTACACATGGGTTCATCAACCAACATATATATTATATAAATCCCCAATTTCCATAACCTAAATCATGTCATTTGTCATAAAATACCAAAGGGAGGTTATGGCACTTACCTTGGGTCTTCAACCAACAAAAAGGATAGGATAACCCAAGCTTTCAATAATGGAAACTCCTCTTCCAAGCCCCCAACCAGAATTTACAGCCGTAAAAGTGTGAGTTTTTCTCTTTTAAATCTCCTCATTCAAGCTAGTTTCTATGGTGGAGTGATGGGAGATGAAGAATGACAAGTGTGTTCTTTTATTTCTTGAGTGAATGATGAAGCTCAATGGAGAGGGAAGAGAAGAAGTCTTCTTCGGTTATGGGGGAGTAATTCCATGGGAAATAGAAGAAAGAATGGAGGAAAGAGAGTGTTTTAGGTACTTTAAGTGATTTGTAATGTCCTAACTATGTAAAGACTCATCTATCCCGCTCACTTAACTATCTTTCAAACTTGACATTTTGGCTTACAATATTTTTACAGTAATATATACTAATTTACTTTTATGTTTAGGGTAATTTTACTTACCCGCATTTTTACCTCAAAACTTTCACTATTCACACTTTTCCCAAAAGTGATTTTAATTCATTTAATTAGACCTCTCATAATCATTAGCAACCATGATTAAATCCTCAATCAATTCGTAAACTCATAATTTACAAGTTATGATTATTAGAGTTAGAAACTTAACTAATATACTAATATGACTATTTTACCATTCTTAACACTTTTTCTTTTTTGGAAAAGTTCAAAAACCTACTTACAATTTTTCTTTGAATCACTAACCTCCTACGTATTTTTTAATCACCTACCCCTCTATGATATTTTCCATCTAAACTTATTCTTACCACTGTTAGAAACTTAACTATATAATATGCCTATTTTATCATTCTTAGAAGAGAAAAATAGACTTACGACAAAAAGAAAAAGAGAGAAAAAAATAAGATAAAATATATTGAAAGCTTAAAACACTTTCAAAAAAGATTAAAACTAAAAAAAAAAGAGAAAGGAGAAAACAACCAAATATGTCAAATCAAAAAGAACAAAATAGGCAGAGTACAAAAAAATAGAAAAATAATGAGATTAAATATGTTAAAACTTATAATAGTAAAGTAAAAATATGTGAAGTGAAATCCCAGCACAGCAAAACCCTTGTTTCCGTCAAAATGTTACCGGAGGATAAATCAGAATTGACACCGGAGGAAGCTGACAACCTGAAGAGGAGTACCAAGAAACATAAAGGTGGAGATGCTTCATTCAGTCATGAGCAGACTATGGCCCCTCGCGAAGAAGAGTGGATGGATGAGCATATATCCTTCAAGGAAATGTTGATGCGAGATAACGGGGAATGGGAGATGCAGGATGCAGGGGAAGATGGAGCTTCGTTGGATGAAGAAGAGGAGGCACAAGGAGTTCAGTCTGATCTGAACAAAATTCCCTAATTGGAAGTCTTTCATGAGATGGATAAGGATGGAAGAACTAATTTCAAGCTTTCACATGCTTGCAAAAAAAAGGCTTGGAGGCCATGGATGAAAGTCGTTTTTGTAAAATTATCGGGGAAGCTAGCTTTGCCAGTCATGAAGAAAAGGCTTGAGAATCTTTAGGCGAGGGAGAGCCAAATCTATGTCACTGACGTTGAGAATTGATTTTTCTTGGTAAGATTCATGGGCAAGAGAGACATGGATTATGCGCTTACAGCAGAGCTATGGGTTCTATTTGATCATTATTTGACGATTAGGTCGTGGGAACCAAACTTCCAGCCTTATTCTGCCTCGATAGGTAGAATCATGGTGTGGGTGAGGTTACTTGGATTTCCGGTTGAGTGTGTGAACACTGAGCTATTGAGAGAAGTAGGGAATTGGCTGGGAAAATTCATAAAAGTGGACGCTGCCACAACATCTCTAGCTAGAGGTAAGTTTGCTCGAATCTGTGTGGAATTGGATTTGAGTAATTCTTTACAAGCTGAATACAAGATTGATGGGAGGTTAAAAAATGTGGAATATGAGGGCCTACACTTAGTGTGTTTTAGAGTTGGGAAATATAGTCATCGTTCAGAGAGTTGCCCCTATATAGATGATGACGGTTAGTGTTCATGTTTGTCAGCCTTCCAAACCCATGATGAGAATATACTAGACTATTTATAGGCTTATAGTTTGCCTTTCTAAAACTGAAACACTGAATAGCCATAAACACAATTAAAACCAAACTTAATAACAAAAAGTAACGACTGACTCTTAACCTTTCAAAACTCCCTAAACTTAATGTTAACCCTCATGACTCATAAACTATCCATGACTGACAAATTTAAACCTATTAAAAATTAAACTGGCTACAAAGTTAAATCCATTAAAAATTAAACTGACATTTAACGTTTATTCAATGGTTAACACTCATCCGTCCAGACTCCAAATTCGTCCAGGTTTCCTTGTTTTGTATTTGGGGTTTATATATGTAATGGTATAGGAAAAAACCTCAAATTCCTACGGATACAACAATGTTTGTGGGGTCTGCTGTACTTTTAGAAAGAAAATAAATAAATAAAATCTGGCATTGTTTTCAATGTATCCGTAGGAAAAAAGTTTTATGTTCCAGCAACATAACTCTTCAATTTCCCTTTGTATTTTTGTAAAGATGTGAAAAGTGAGGAGTAAAATGCCTATGTGTAGCATTGTTCCTTTGGTAAAAGTCATTTCTTGTAGGAGGTTTATGATGTGAAGAAATGAATCGTGCAAATAACTCTAGATGGTTATATATAATGTTAATATTCATGCTTGTTGTGTGAGTAATGGTCAAGATTGATTTATAGATTGTATTTGGTTTCTAATTAAATTTGGGACTGCACGAACTAGCCCAAAATTTTGATCTTTTGGTCCAGATTAGCCAAGCACTAACAAATTACAACACTAATCTGTAGCGCTGCTGGTAAGATTCTCTTTACAAGTTTCTCAAATGAAGAGTGAATGACTTGTAAAGGATATCAGAGCGCTCAAGAAAAAGGTAGTTTCATATACCAGTATTAGACCTCCAAATTAAAAATGTCATTGATCTTGCAAAAGAATAAAATATCCATATCTTCTTGAATATGTGATGAATGATTATAACATCAATATTCTTTTGTATTCTCTAGCATTTTGATGCATTTTGCTTAAGGGGGTGCTTGGTTTAGGTGAAATAATTTTTTACTAGGGATCTGCAAGGAAAGTAAGTTAGATAGAAAAGTTTTAAAAAATTTGTTTAGTTGAGTAAAATTTTACCAGATAAATTAAGTGAAATTCCTGAAGAATGTGTTTGGTTGAATATAAAATATTGATGAGAAACTAATTGAAATTACAAAACTATCCTTTTAAAAATAACCCTTTATACCAACAATTGTCCAATATCCACATATCTCCAAATGGTAATACACTCACCGATTTATACCACTTTTGCAACTTCTCTGGATTTTAGACAAAATACCAACTTCCACGAAGCAATCTTCAATAGTGATAGGCAAGAGACTAGGCAACAACGAAAGATGGAAAAAATTCATGAAATCGGTGAGCCAAATGTGGAGTAATGACAATGCAGGCATCACTTTCCCGCGGGAAACTTTAACAAATTCCTGAAACAATACGTATACAGCTCCAAAAGATAATTACGTGGACTAATATATATTATAAAAAAATGTCATTGATTAATTGACTTATCAAATCCAGTCATTTTTGTTATAGGCAAGAGACTAGAGTTAGATAGACAAGAGTTAGGCCATTATTTGTATTTTTCCAAGTTTGAGGTAATGTATGTTTAATACGATACCTAGTGAGGTGTTACGATGTTCACTAAAGGCCAAAATATTTGCACAGGTCACAATAATAGAAGAAGAAAGTAGCCAGGTTATATAACTATACTCATGTTACTCTTCAGGATTCAGAGTGACCACACCTCTTAGAAAGAGATCAGAGGGCCGTTTACATCTTGGAATGGAAATATTAACTTCATCACACAGATTTTTAGTCCAACGACCATTTTCAAAACAGAAAGTCAAACAGTTTCTAAAGCCCCAAAAAGTCACTCCATCATTCATCAAGCGTTACTACAGAAATTAGATCTCAAATATCATTTACTGACGCTCAGTATCAAAACTCCACATTAGTTCCTTTGAATGATTGGTTATGTAGTAAAATCAAAATGAAGAAATCTGCAGAAACCAAACTGACATAAGCTTCTCAATGCCTGTTCTATAGACTGACATAAGCAGCAGCATGCAGTGTGGCAACGCACCTGACAACTTGACTGTTTGCTCTGATAGTGTACGACCTTAGGCTATGGCAAAGCTTCCTCAACAACCTTCCTAGAACTGCCTATGCCCCATCTTGTCCATCGGGGTCAGGGCCGGCTCATACGCACCATTTACGCATTATCCTCCCACTGATTGCATATTTCTCCTCATTTATTATCCTTCCTCTTATTGGTGCTCCTTCTCGCAACACTAAAATTTTTTCCACTTTTACCCCTACAATTTTTTTTATTGGTTTGAGCATCAGGGTGCTTGCAGATGCCAGATACACACTACCTTTTGTCCACCGCAACACACATAGGAGTTACAGTCAGCAACCACACTACCGGCATAGAAGCCTCAGCCTGTCCAGCCCCTAAGATAGAACACAAACGAAGGATGATAAAGACATCAGTGTATTTATCAGTACGCACCCAGCATTCTCAGTGCATAAAGAACAATGATAAATGCAAAACCTTTCATACTACATAAGGTTCACGCCATGTGTCAGTCAAATGAAACATGACTTCATTTTTTAATAGATATGTATGGAATGGAAACCACAAATATTCAGTCATAGATACAAAATCTCAAATGTGATTTAGCCTGGAGAAATGTTTTCTGTTGGGTTAAATTTTAATGAGATAAAAATAGAAAATAGGAAATAGAAATGTGAAGTGTTTTCTGGTGAAGAGTTCATGTCCTTAGGTTTGTGTTAGTCAAAGTTTGGTGAAGACATGACTATGAAGAGTTGTGTTTTTGGAGTCTTTAAATTTTTGTATCCTTTGAATTGGATATCAAATATATTGAAAGAAGTAATAGAACAAAATCTCAAATGTGATTTATGCCATTTGAATACAGGAAAATTACAGGACTTGTAAATTACATTCTCATCCGTCTCTGATAGGATAAACAAACTTTAACTTCTAATAAACAATTAAGCTGCATTGTTGGACAAAATTAAAGGCCTTACCTTCTAGTTTTCCATGCTTTATTTCACTTGATGAGCTATATTATCACCTCTTCATTTATTCTTATGGTAGGGATGTGAGAAATCTTTGACATATGTTTCCCTGACCTATTCTTGTATCTTCCTTCCAATAGAGGACAGTCTTGGATCTTCAACAAAGAAAGAGAGGAAGGTAACCTATCTTCTGGCAAGGACTCAAGCCTTTGACAACGCAGGATGTGAAACTCTTCAAGAGAGGTGAGATGTTGAAGCGCATTCCCTTCCAAGAATGCATGGACAAGATCATCGCCTCCTATTCCAATCTTCAAAAGAGATGTAAGCCATTGAAAACCATACTTAGCTATAGCCATAGGTGATAGACTTTTGCAAAAGCCTATGTATACTGATCTTAACTTTAGTGGCAAACCACCCTGAGGGAATGACACAAGCTGTGGAATATTAGAAATTTCTAAATCTTGAAGAGAATTGAGGGTGTACATCTGTTCCGGAAGTGATCTAAGTTTTCCACAATTGAAGACTTTAAATTCCATTAAGTTGGGAGTGGACAATCCACTTTGAGGAAAAGACTCCAGATTAGGACAGCTACTTATTTTCAAGATTTCAAGACTTGACAAACTCTGAGCAGAAGCAGCATTATCTGAGATTGAAAGTGATTCGAGATTTGGACAACTCCAGATATAAAGATATTTGAGCACAGGGAAACAGCCTAATGGAAAGCAAATGAGTGAGTCACAACTGTCCCATATCATCAAATTTTCAAGTGAACTGTAATTTTCCCAGGCTTCATCAGGTAGGAATTCTAAATTCTTACATTCGGATACCAATAGTGTCCGTAAAGTCTGCATACCCTCAGTTGGGAAGGATGTGAGAGATGGAATTTTAGTGAGATACAAGTCACGGAGACAATTGCTGCTAAGAACCATTCTGGGAAAAGATGTCAGCATATCACTCCTTTCAATCTTTATGTAGGATAGCAAGCACTGTGAATCATTCTCAAGGATTGGCAATAAGTGTTGACCTCCATCAATAATAGTCAAACTTTTAGTTGATGTAATCCAATGTAAAGTAGATGCTTCCAGCTGATCACAGTAAGATATGTTAACATCTGTCAAGGTGGAAGGAAGCTGACATGGTAAATGTCCCTTTAGCTTAGGACAATTGTACAAACGTAGACGTTTAAGACATGGAAAAGGGAACTCTATGCCTTCACCATTGAAAAGTTGCCACTCCTCCCAGTCTAACATTTCCTCAAATGATAAAACCTCAAGGGATGGAAATGGTTGATAAGAAGGGGTACAACTACCATAGAACTCAGGACCAACAGTCTTTATCATTTTCATCCTTGTAACGTAAAGCTCCTTGAGAGAAGGAAGTTGTCCAAGTGGTGGGAGAAAGAAGCAAAAATTACAACCACTTACACACAAAAACACAATGTTGGAAAATGAAAAATCTGCCAACCAGTTAGGAAACCTGGTGCCATTATATGATTCAATGGTAAGTTTCCTAAGATTGGTTGATGGTTGCAACAGGTCAAGCACTTGTGTTTCAAGTTGTGAACCTTGACTGGCAAGGCTGCTCCAATCCAACACTAACTCCTCAATGAGCTCTTTGTTCTTCAAGTTTGCCTCAATAGCATCTATGGTATCAACCACATTGCACAACTCCAAAATTGAAAGTTTTCCCTGCAGTTTTGGGAAACATCCCAAATCTTTAAGCCTTAGTCCATCATACTGTTTTCCTACAACCAAAGTACTTAAAGTTTGGAGATTTTGTAGGGTGGTGATCTGTCTTGGCATCTTCAGTTTAGTGCCAGTCATGTCAAGATGACGCAAGTTAACTAAGTTTTCTATTTCTGCAGGCAATTCAGTGAGGTTCTGACAGTATAACAATCTTAATGTTTGAAGATTGTAGAGCTTAAATACTGTACTGGGCAACCTTTTGATTGGAGTAAAGGAGAGGTCCAAAAATCGCAAGTGTATCAGATTGCCTAGTGAATTAGGCAATTCACTGATGTTACTATAGTTTGCCAATGACAGCACTCGTAGGTATCTTTGTCTAAACAGAAAATCCTGTGTAACCCTTTTAGTCAAGTAATGTTTCCAGTACCACCATAAATTTGGATCATCAGTCAATGGCAGAGGGAGGAACACCCGCAAAGATTTTGCTGCTGCGTAACAACTCTCAAACTTGGAGGAAGAGTCATACTTACCTCTAGAGTAAGAAAAATGACGGACACTTTCTGATATTTCGCAACTCTCAAACCTATTACAACTTCTCCCTGATACAACTGTGGCCAAATCATTGATGAGGTCATGCATTACATAATCATCTCCATCTTGTTGAATTAATGATCTTGACAATAGTTCATCAAAATATTCATCACCTATTTCTTCCATTGATTTCTTCTGGCCTTGTCGAAGCAAACCCTCTGCCATCCAAAGTAGTACTATGTGTTTCCTATTTAAAGGAACTGCTTTTGGAAAAATTGAGCAATAGGCAAAACATCGTTTCAAATGAGGAGGGAGATAGAGATAGCTTAGCCATAGAGCAGGTAGAACATCATCATTTAGTAGTTCCCATATGTTACTATTCAAAATATAAGCCCACTCATTCTCATCCACTTTGGACCTCAACATACCTCCTAATGTCTTTGCAGCTATAGGTAAGCCACCACACTTTTCAGCAATCTTTCTACCAACTACTTCCAAGTTGGGGTGTCTGCTAGGGTCTCCATTTTCAAATGCATGCTTTGAAAGTAGTGACCAACAATCTTCATCTGACAATGGTTCCAAATGGTATATAGGGAATGTATGTGTCATTTGAGCAACATCTCCTTGACGTGTTGTAATGATGATTCTACTTCCTTGTTTTCCCTCACTAAACGGAGTTCGTAGGACATCCCACTCAACATATTTGTTATTCCAAATGTCATCCAACACAAGCAAGAATTTTTTGCCTTTCAAGATTCGCCTCAATTCAATTTGGAGAAAATTCAGATTTTCATTTTCAAAATGTTTTGAAGCTGCAGACTCAAGAAGGGATTTTGTTACCACAGTGACATCAAATACTTCTGAAACGGAAGCCCATGCTTTCAGATCAAAATGTTCTTCTACTCTATGGTCATTGTAGAGAAGCTGAGCAAGGGTTGTCTTACCAACACCTCCCATACCAAAAATTGTAATCACCCCTATGTTATTATTGCAATTTGCATCATTTGTTAACAGCAAACTCATTAGTTTCTCCTTATGATCATCTCTACCCACCACACCTGACTCATTTGCCACAGAGCTTGTTGGTGCTCTAACTGATACCCTCATGCTAACAGGTTGCAAACCAAGGCCACTTTTTTGTGCAGCAAAACGTTGGAGTCTTTGGCACAAGGCCTCTAACTTGGAGTTCACACCCCCATGAAACTGGCAACAAGAACAAAGGAAGTTCCTAACCTTCACAGTAGTAGTTTGATGTGGATGTTGAGCTTCCACCTTGTGTCTCAGCGCCTCAGTGTTGACTCCATCTAGCAGGTCTTCTGCATCATGCACTGCATCTTTGAGCCGTTCCAGCCATTCTTTTACTGCAGGGTTGGTAATCTGCTTCTGTTCCGCATCATTGAGAACGGCTTGAAGAGTTAGCAGTGTTGTTTGCAACTCATCCAGGAGTGAGATATTCAGCTTACTGATCTTCCTGAAGAAGTCTCTGAACTGCACTGAAGTTATTGTCTCCATTAAAGATTGCACAGAAGCAGATAGAAAAGCTCCTGCTATTAAAGCTTCAGCCATGTCTTCTTTGTCTGAAACTCTGAGGCTACAACTATATTTGAAAAAGAACAAGCGATTGCTAGAAAGAGAGCAAGAGATTGGTGGGTAGCTTGCAATTCAGTTTCAGCAGCTTGCAGAGTCAATGGTCAATAACGTGTATGTGTAATCCCCACCACTTCAAGATTGAATTTTTCATTTTTAATGACATCATAACCAAACAATGTTATAGCTAACAAAGATAGATAATATATAATTGGGTCGTCTGTTAATTTGGGAGAATTGAATGGTTCAAAATTTTGGGAATTCTCATATATGTATGTACATTAAACATTATTATTAAATTGAAGAGATAAGAGTGAAAATGAAATAGTTGAGGATTGAAGCACTTCATTTATATTATTTAGGTTGGATTAGGCAGTAATTTTTTCTTGGTAAGATCTATAGTTATTATGCATGGTCCTGGCCTTAAAATGCGACAATATCTAATTCCTTTAACTTAATTGACAAAAAAAGGAAGTGAAGTAGAAAGTACTAGAGGCCCCCCATTATTTTAGGTGCTGTTTGGTTGAGGAGATCATGTAATTTCCCTAGGCAAATCAACTTGGGAATCCAGTTTGTCTTTGTTTGGTAGACAGATTTGGCAACGTTTCCCATCTATGCCATTTGCATGGCATTCCCCCATTTGGTCGATGAAAGCTAGGCATTGGCACTGTTGAGAAAGAGAACTTGGACATGGGTTTTTGTCGATAGCCGTCTAAATTGAAAATTGCAAATTTAAAGCAACCGAAAATACCCTTCTGATATTGTAACAGCCCGTTGTTCACCGGTGTTATTATCATTAATTATGATATTAAGCGCAGTTACAATCACAACAGTTCATTTATAAAATACGGGTAAACTTTTTTCATTGATTACGCAGCATTCAAAATCGTTTAAGCGTAATAACAAAAACTGTGACCGTAACCGTGACACATTGCGGAAGACTTATTTCATCTACTGACATAATTTACTTCACTTATTATTAGACTCACAGGGTTCCCATAAACCCCTTATATTGTCATCCTTTTTATACATTTATTACATATCCAAAACTACCCCCACTCAGATGACCAGGCACCTGAATACGTGCAAAACGTAAAATTCGCTGGAGATTGGCGCCAGGTGGCGCCATTATGGCGCCAACCAGTGCCACAACACTGCCTCACTTTTGCAATTTCGTGTTTCTTCACTGCACCATGGCGCCAGTTGGCGCCACACCACTGTCCAATCTTAACATTCAGCCCCCAGCACTTGTGCAGGGGCCACTCCAGGGGCTGAGTTCCCGACCTTCTACCGCCCCATTTCAAACTCCGATTAACTCCAAATTTCGACACAACATATAGGGTAACACCATCTTCAAAATGGTGTAAGGCCCAACCCTATTGGACCACAGTGGAGGGAGATACGTTCTCCCAAAGTTGGCTAAAAACATGCCAATTTCCCAAAATTTGGCCAGAATTCCCTTTGTTTTTACAACAATCCCCAATTGCCAATGCAACCTAAAGACATAAGGTACATAAAATCAAATGAATGGCACACACAAAGACCAACAACGCCTTGGGGCACTTACAACCCATCACAGACCAGTTACATGCATAATATTCATTATGTTTCTATCAACAAAATTATATTTCATGCTCTTATTAACCATACAAATAATCAATTCATAATTTAGGCTTAGAGCCCCTTTACATTACATTTACATGCTTCAATACATCATAGGTGGCTATGGACAGATCCCATGCTCACACAAATATACATATACATCAAATATAGTTATACATTTACAAATGCATGGCATTTTCAACATGCACAAGTTCATGGCCTCAATTCAAAACATAAAACCTATGCTAAATGTCTCCAATTGGATCCTCTAACATGAGATGCCTTCCATATGCACCTCATGCTCCACTCCTCCAGACTAAACCTAACCTGAAATGATGTCCCCAAACGCGGGATGAGATATACAAATATATCTCAGTAAACCAAGGGTACTATAGGATCACTCCACCCCATGGCTCACTCAATGTGCAACATATAACAAGGTATGACATGCATGACATACAATATCACAACAACTGGGCACAATCCAAGAACATCCACAGCTGGATTACGTTCAAGGACCCCATCGTATAACTCCTGGAATCTTCCTGGTGCCTCTCCCATGGTTGAGACGACCCCATGGCAAAACCCAACTGGAACTCCTCATGAGCCCTATCCAGCGGAAGTCCCACGTTTGGATCATCCTGGTACCGCTCACACAGTCATCCCCACGGCAAAACCCGACTGAAATCCCCAGCGGAAGTCCAAACCAACACACATCTACTGGCCAGAGATCAAATAATTCACACACAACATGCTCCAAGCATGTCACACAATCAAGCAAATAATGCATGAACATACATATTCACACAATGTTCAATAACACAAATTCCAACCACAACCTTCCACTAGGCGTGGTGGAGCACACAAGGGACTAAACCCGAGTTCCAAAGGTTTACCTCAACTTTGAGCCAATGCTCCATACGTAAGCTTCAAGCTTAATCCGCTTCCATAGCGTCCGTGAACGGCAACCTATATGATCAACAACATGATCATCAATCAATTTCCATGCCAACCACTCATTTACACAATTCATCATCAATTAGATTCACTTAGGCCCAATGACACACAACCAATAATTTATCCATTTCAATTACATTACCCCTCACTACTCACCAATTCATAGTTATTCACATACACTTCAATTTTACATTACCAACCACCCATTACCTCAATAGGTCGAATTACTCATGCCCATCAATCTAGGGGTATTCAATCCAATTCAACACTCATACTCATCATATAATCATATTACAACATTATACAATTACTTATCAATCCATTTCTTACACAATTCAATTTTCACAAATCCTAGGCATCATGCAAAAATCCTAAGTTATGAGCATTTTTCACCAATAATTTTTATTGCATTTCTAGCTCAAATACATCATTCTAAGACATAATCATCTATTGTACATTTTCCATTTGAGCTCTCTAACTACACAAATCATCCAACACAACTTCACACAAAACCCATTTTATGATTTCCACAAAACTCCATGAAACAAGGAATACTTACAACCAATAGCTTCCTAAGGCTCCAATGGTTGAAGATCAAGGGTCTATCCAAGCCAAAGCACCACCAATGGCCCCCAAAACTCCACAAATTCGCACAAGGAGGTGGAAAAACGATCTCACCACACACTCACTTTCATGACTCTCTCAAGAAGGGTAATATACTCACAACCTCACTACAAACAACTTTGGTGTTGGAATTTATTGATTTGGTGGCTCAAAAGTGGGGAAAATGGCCAAGAAAATTTCTTGCCCAAGCTTCCATGGAGGAAACGCACACACGGGAGAGAAGAGAGTAAAGAGAGAGAAAAGAGAAAGAGAAGAGAGAGGGGGAGCCGTGGGTGAGGAAAAAGGGAGAGAAAATAAGTGGGTTAGGTGGGAGCAGGTCCCACACGCGGTTTAACTTTAATCTCTCACCTAATTCCAATCACAAAATCACAATCTACACATTTTTCTGGTTCATGACATATTTTTATTTCCTCAAAATACTCATAAAAATTTCACTCTTATCGGTACAATTATACCATAGTATTTTTACATCAGAAAAATCACTATTCATCAAAATTTTCAAAATTTGCCTATTCACTCAATTTTTTTTGTCCAGAATCCATTTCCGGCATTATTTTAATCATTTGAGGTCTCCTACTCCATTTTTATGCCCCAGTTTACGTTTTTAGCAAATTATCATTTTGCCCTTGGTACACATTTTGACCCTAATTTCGGGATTTTCACTAATCCTTCCCTTTTAACCCACATTATATCATATAAATTCACATTTGAATTTACGAGGTGTTATGTTCACCCCACCTTTTTGGAATTTTGTCCGCAAAATCAAATTATACACATATGCTAACTCAGGATACAGCCGGAGAATCTCAGTATTTCGTTCCCAAGTAGCTTCATCAAGTGTGCGGGCTTCTCACTGAATGTTTACATTACAATTCTTTGGCTTTTCATCCTCTTTTCACAATGGCCCAGCATTTCAAAGGCCCAATGGGAGATATCAAGTCCTCCCCAATTTCAATATCATCTGGTGTCACCACATGTGAACAGCCGGAGCGCGCATCGCAGTTGCGCACTTTCTCTGCTTTACCAAGCCAATTTCTTTTCACAAGTCAGGCTACCTAGCATATATAGCCCATAATCTCTCTTGGAGGGTTTGCTAATCTAGTTAATGTATCAATAACTATACCCATAGGGTCATATCACGTTTCATTCAATCTGTGCCACACAGGCAACTATCACTTTCTGACACATTACCGCCACAATTATCCTTATCTGAGTTTTATTTCTACAGAGTATGTACTCTCATCATCAAGTTCCTTTCGGTAATACTCATCACATGATCTTACTTTGTTAAACAATCAATCTCTCTACACATCTTATTCCACATTAGACACTATTATGGAATCTCAACAGCCCCTTAGTGCAATTCACCGAGTCTATCATCTAGTTTACACTCATTGCAAATTCCTCTTCTGAGGGAATAATCCTCACTTATGGCATTTAGCCACAGGTTGTATATACATATACTTTTCTCATGTTTATAACCTACAACGCGCAATTTCACTTCTGCACTTTATCTTAATATAAGCACAATCTTTGTGCTCAACTGTCAATCTAACCTTACAGGTTTACCAACCTCCACCAAAACACATTGGCGAATCCATTTTCTCAAGACATTTAACTGGTACCTAACGGACCACACATTACAATTTATACATTACATCGGCCATTTCAAAGCCTTCAACCACGAATCCACTCCTGAATTTCTATATACAAGACCACACTTACAATTTCACCTAACCATCTCCAAGCTTGACATATAGTTCATCATTGATTTCTAACATTTAAGGCAACTTGCCTAAGATTTCCATACTCATGTTATCAACTTCACACATGTTTCACTCTGTACACCTCACCTTCATAATCCTTTCATTCAACCAGTACATATCATTCTAAGGTACCATATCATATCTCTCTCATACATGTCCCATCATACAGGGATTTTCAAAATTTACTTATCATGTCATATGGAGCTAAATCCATCATTATCATTACTTTCATAATTCAATATCGGCTGGTATACAAGTCTCTCGGACTATTCAAAGTACTACTAGCACACCTAATCATATATCTTGGTACCTAGCCAAGAACAACATCAACATTGTGTATTTTTAACACGTCTCTCACTATAAATTGCATATATAATACTCCATCAATAACTCTATCACCAGGGCAGAGATATCAACCTTTTATTTCACCAAATACCATTATATTTTCCAGCTAGTATCACATCTTCTTACTTGACTCCATCACAATCAATCACTATGAAAAGCCATCAGGCCACCATCTTAACATCTCGTCATCACAAGCCTTCCCAGAAGACCTTGACTCAATCCATCAGTACTAATCAATTTTCTATTCCCTTCACACAGGGTGAGAATCCCACGATTCACTAAACAATTTTCATAAAACCCCAAATCCATACTACCAGACTTGGTATATGTAACACCCCGTGTATACCCGGAATATTAACATTACATCGTATTAAGCAGTGCTTAATTAAATATGCGGTATATTCTTTTTCTTTTCAATTATGACGTCATTATCAATTACCAACTTGATTACTTAATCAATTTCATAAAAACCAATGCTTGTATGAAGATTGCAAGACAACTAACTGAAATACCTCATAAGATAAAGATAAGTGTGTATCTAAAATCACGGATCTACATCACGTAGTCCGGACAATATCCTGATACATTATTACAACATCAAATAGAACTAAGACATAACAAGTCTACGTGGCATAGACAAACCCCATGCTCACCAAATAAATAATATAGCCAAACAAGTCTCAGCATAAAACTCCATAAACATAAATGAAGCTAACAACATATCATCAACAGGTGCAATCAGCATATAAATCAGTACTATCTAGCTCAACTCTGGCCTCCTGCCACCTGAGGCCTCAACATTACCTGAACCTGAAATAAGTGTCCCCAAACGTGGGGTGAGATCTCTAATCAAAGAAATCTCAGTAAGACAAGGGTTACTCAAGGATCTTCCACCCCAAGCTCACTTACATGTGCAATATAAGTTCTAAAAGCAGTAATTCAATATTAGTTCCAAAACTATGCAGTGCAACAAATATCTATGACATGTGCTTATCGTTATCTACTGGCCAGAGAAATGTAGGAATACGTCTATACCTACATGAGTACAAGGAACACCGCTTGCACCTCACCCACAGCCTCACCATATTATATGTACTACATACTCAGACTTACCATATAGGTGGAAATCACATGCAAATCATAAAAGCACATTGCATATAATAGCTCAACAGCATTTCCAAAACATCAAAGTATGTAACACAACATGCATAAATCACATCCCCATGGGACATGGTGGAACCACAACATGGCTAAACCTAGGACAGGAAAGCTTACCTCTTAAGCTAGCTATCCAAGCCACAAGCTCAAATTCCAAACACAACAGTATTACAATCTGTTATGGACCATTAACATATCAATAAACATGTATCTCAAGCATACAATAAAAAGACAATGCCTTTACTTTACGTTTTACGTCTTAAGGCTTCTAACAAAGCCATAAGCCCTTAATAACATGATTCTCCAAAACTCAGGTCCAACAAGGTGCACGAAAATGGTGAGAAAGGTTGGTTCTTTAACACCAAAAGCCACCACTTGGACCACCACAAACCAAGGTAAAAATCCCTTCAACTCATAACCACCAAGAACAGAAACTCAGCCCACAAGACACACCTCCCACAGCCTCTACTCTCAGAAAAGAAGCTCACCTCACACTCACAACACTAGACACAAGTGTTTACAAGCTCAAAGATGCAAGGAAACAAGTAAAGGTGATCACTTGGTCAAGGATTGGTGAATAAAAGGCTAAGAAGAACAATTCTGATCAGCCTCCAACACCTACTCACGCAACCAAGGTAGTTATCTAGGGCAATGTGCCCTTAAAGAGGGTATTTATAACCAAATGGCCACTAAACGCGCAATATTAGCCTTAATAGCTACGCAAAAGATCTTGATCCCAAACTTTGGAATCTTAACCTACTCGTTTTTCTAAGATTTATCATATTTTTATTTTATTTTTCGGAGCACCTTTCCGGTAGGCGCTTTTCCATAGCCAGTATCAGTTCTGGCATCAGATCACATTATTTTAACTTGAAATCCGTTTTACAAGTCCTACATAATATTCTATTAATTATCATGTACTTATTATAATTTTTCAGGATACTTTTTCGGTACGCATTTATACCAACTAGCAAAACCGGTATCTGCATTTTTCTTCCGAAAAGCGACTTTCAGCATTCTTACCCACTTACTATAATTATTTAAGCCGCATAATAATTATTAGGGTCAATTGTGGAATCATTTCCTAATTTATCACAATTAATCAATTAATTTTCTTAATTAGCGGTGCGGGTTCTTACATTCACCCCACCTTTTTATGGATTTTGTCCTCAAAATTAGGAACATACATGTCTCGGAAGTCGGGGTACTGCCGGAGAAGCTCGTCCTCTCGCTCCCACGTACACTCTTCAGGAGTGCTTCTAGTCCGCTGCACTTTAACCATCGGAATGGTCTTGTTCCTCAGATGTTTCTCGCCACGATCGAGAATTCTAAGTGGTTCGACGGGAGTCTTTAGGTTCTCCCGAACCTCCACATCATCAGGTTGCACCAAGTGCGAAGGATCTGCCACGTACTTCCGAAGCTGAGACACGTAAAACACATCGTGGATGTTGGCCATGTTCGGAGGCAAGGCTAACCGATAGGCAACAGGTCCTACTCTACCAAGAATCTGGTATGGCCCAATAAATCGCGGGCTCAGCTTCCTCACTCCAGTGCTCGTCCAACACCGGTGACAGGTAAAAGTCTCACAAACACGTGCTCACCCTCACTGAATTCCAGAGGTCGATGCTTGACATCATAGTAGCTCTTCTGGCGATTCTGCGCCTGCCTCAACTTTTCACGGATCATCAGGATCTGATGGGGCATAGGCAGTTCTAGTGAAGGAAGAGAGAAACACACACCCTCAGACACTTGAGCATGAGTGAATAAATGAAAATTCCAGTGAGAGGGCGTTGTGAACTTGAATTATACTACTCTTTATGTTGAAAACTCAAGTTATGGTTTGATGACTGATGGATTATTAATGTTGTTTGAAGTGGACATGTCATTAATATTGTTTATGAGGCTGAATATTCTGAAGTATCATTGTTAATCAATTTCTTTTAATGATTCACTAAGCATGACTAGTCGTCTCCAAACTTTCCCATAGTATTATTCTATTTAATTGCTGAGGACAACAAGATTCATATCTGGGAATTGTTTGATAAACCTTTAGTTTATCTTGTTTTATGGACTAAAATACTATGAATTATCTAGTTGAACAAGTTAAAAACTTGGGTTTAAGATGATAATCACGAACATTATCTAAATTTTATTTAATTAAATCATCTTCTGTTATTTTTAAAGGATTTGTTGGAAAAGAGAGTCAAGATGAAGATTAGATAAGATGAAGACAACAACCAGAGAAGATGAGGACAACAACTAAGAAGAGATGATAGTGGAGATCAGAACAAGAAAGATTGGATCTTATCAAGTTGTTGGAAGATGAAGCTTAAGCCCCCTAAAACACAATTAGTCTCTGCCTCTGGGCACTTAAGCGCCCTCCAACGCGCTTAAGCGCGCTATAAACACAATCAGTCTCTGCCTCTGGGCGCTTAAGCGCCCTCCAGCACGCCACAAGAAGAAAATTCCAGCTCGAGGAGCGCGCTCCAGCGCCCTCCAGCGCGCTTCAGCGCGCAGCACGAAGCCAAACTTACTGTCCTTGGGCGCTTAAGCGCCCAGGGAACCTAATTTAGTCCCAGTTGGAATATTCTACTAAGGATACGAATTCTTCACCCTTAAAAAGGCACCTAGGGGTCAGAATTATTTACTACTTCACATTGCAAAACACTTTTAGATCCTTAGAGTCAGAGGTTCATGTTTGTGAGTGGCGGAGACAGATCGGAGTCAAGTCATCACTGGAATTATTGAAGATTCACCAATCACCGATGGAGTTTGGGGAAGCTTTTCTAGTTTCTTTTATGTTTGATTTTGCCATGTCTGACTAGTTCTTTAAGTAGTTAGGGGACGATGGAACCCGGTTGAATCGTATGTTTATGGATTAATTTGTTATGAATTCTTCTCTTTTTATATTTGGATAAATTTATCTGTGTTCAATGCTTTCTATGAGTTTGCTCCTTATAGAATGATCTTCGGGGATTGTATGACAATAGGGATGTTGGTGCATGAACCTTTATTTGATGAATTTATCATAATCCTTGTGATCTAGGAATAGGAATAGGAATAGACACAAGGTAATTATGCAATCTTATAATTCTTGATCTTAATGCATGTTTTCTTGGGGAATAATCGGGGAACTAGAGTTCTTCCAGGATCACATAGATTTAGGGTAACAAGGAATTGAGCCCTAATTAATGTAGATAGAATTGATTGACAATATATTAAGAACAGGTTCTTAATAAGTTAATTCATAATGTATTGAGGAGATCGGGGGAAGTCAGAACCCTAACTACGCTCGTTTATTATCTTAATTCTACCATTCTATTTTCAGTTATTCCTTTAAATTCAGAGTTTTATTCACATGTTAACA
Source organism: Gastrolobium villosum (assembly GCA_032173675.1). Lineage (NCBI taxonomy): Eukaryota > Viridiplantae > Streptophyta > Magnoliopsida > Fabales > Fabaceae > Gastrolobium > Gastrolobium villosum. The sequence continues at coordinate 31,481 of JAVKPL010009262.1, forward strand.
ATTTCTTTCAACATACAAATCACGTTACTTTCCTTTTAATTGTCCAACTAAATTTGCGATAGCGAATTGGTGCTTGGGTTTAATCCTCGTGGGAACGATCTTTTACTCGATCACTTTATTACTTGTACGATCGGTGCACTTGCCGAGAGTAGCAAAAAGTTTTTGGCGCCGTTGCCGGGGATTAATACTTCAACATTGATAGTAACTATTAATTCTTTAGATTGGACCTTATTTTCTGCATTTTAAATTTTTGTTATTTTAATTCAGTTTTTACTTTCTTTTTCGTAGTCTATTTTCTGGTTTATGCGAGGTACCGTTGACACCGATTCCCTGCAATTCGACCCAGAAATAGAGAAAACAGCAAAGAGGAATAGGAAATATACCAAAGCAAGAAAACAAAAAGAAAAAGAAGCTTCAAGCTCTATACAACCGAGAGAAGAAGCAATGGCGGAAAACGAAGTTCCACCACCACGAACACTAGGAGATTACATGACTCCTGCTCGAGTCCCACAGACGGCGAGCATTGTTAGGCCAAATGTGGACGCTAACAACTTTGAACTCAAACCGGCATTATTATAGCTGATCCGAAAAGATCAATTTGCCGGAGGGAACATGGAAGACCCATATACTCATCTTGAGAACTTTTTATTATATTGTGATACTTTGAAAGTGAATGGAGTCTCCCGTGATGCTATCTTACTTAAACTCTTCCCATGTTCATTAAAGGAAGATGGAAGAGCATGGCTACAATCACTCCCTCAAGGAAGCATCACCACCTGGGATGATTTAGCTACAAAGTTCTTAGCCCGGTTCTTCTCAGCTTCGAAAATGGCAAGACTCAAGGCCGACATCACTTCTTTTGAACAAAAAGAAAGTGAAACTTTATATGAGGGTTGGGAAAGATTCAAAGGACTACTTAGGAAATGTCCACAACACGGTATTGAAGCTTGGGAGAAAGCACAAATTTTCTTCCAAGGAATGACACCAAGTACCAGAAATTTGGTGAATGCTGCAGCTAGAGGGTCATTAAAAACAAAAACTCCAGAAGAAGCTTTGGAGTTGTTAGAATCTCTTGCATCACAAGAATTTGACAATTCTCCGGTATCACAAAAGAGAGCAGGAATCATGAAGCTAGAAGGATATGATGTCATCTTAGCCCAGAATGAACAGATTCTACAGTCTAATAAGAAACAAAAAAAAAAATTAGATGCTCTAACAAAGCAATTTTTTGAATTTCAAGTTTCTCCTGTTAACACTCAAGTATATGCTGTTAATACTCCTTCTGTTACTTGTGGTATATGTACAGGTACTCATGCTACCGAAGATTGCAATTTCAACCGGTCAACTGAAACTGCTGAAGTTAATGGACTCTAGCATGATCAAAAAGCTCAAGGGGGAATCAATATGGCAACAATCAGAATCAAGGGTGGAGGAATAAAAATCATAATCAACACCCAGGATTTAGCTACAGTTCGAACCACCAGCTGAATCCTGTTGTACCAGTGCAACCACAAACCTCACAACAAAGTGGTACATCAGAGTGGGAGAAAACATTTGCACAATTGTCAAAAACCACATCAGACTTCGTTCAAAGTACCAATTCATTCAGAGAAGACACTTCATCATTTGTGCAAGAAACCAGGGCTTCATTCCGGAATCAAGAAGCCTCTATCCGGAATCTAGAAACTCAGATTGGGAAATTGTCAAGACAGTTCAATGAAAGGGCTCAAGGCACCTTTCCAAGCAACACAGATGTTAACCCAAACGCCCACTGCAAGGCCATTACTACTAGAAGTGGGACAGTAATTGAACCAGTGATCAAGCCTTCAGTAGAGAAAAAGACAGCAGAAAAACCTATAATTGAAGAGGAAAAGGAAGTTGAGAAAGAATCTGTTGCCCAGAAAATAATTCCTGAAAAGAAAGAGTTCAAATGGGAGAAAAAGAAAGCTCAAGAAAGACAAGAAAAGCCAATTGAACTCTCACCTTATGCAAAGATTCCATATCCGCAAAGGTTCAGAGAGGAAATCAAAAAGCAGCAGTATTCCAAATTCCTTGACATTTTTAAGAAGCTGCAAATCAATATTCCATTTGCTGAGGCCTTGGAGAACATGCCAAAGTACGCAAAGTTCATGAAAGATCTACTCTCAAGGAAGCGTAAATTAAAAGAATGTGAAACAGTAGCTTTGACAGAAGAGTGCAGTGCAATAATTCAAAAGAATTTACCTCCTAAACTTCAAGATCCTAGAAGTTTCAGCATTCCAATAGAAATTGGCAACATTGATGTGGGAAAGGCATTATGTGACTTGGGAGCTAGTATTAATCTTATGCCTCTATCCATGTGCAGAGCTTTGGGTATTCAGGAGCTCAAGTCGACTAAAGTTTCACTACAGTTGGCTGACAGATCAATCAGGAGACCAGATAGAGTCATTGAAGATATCTTGGTAAAAATTGATAAATTTATCTTCCCTGCAGACTTTGTCATCTTGGACATGGAAGAAGATGCTGAAATTCCCATACTTTTGGGAAGACCTTTCTTAGCCACTGCAAGGGCTATGATTGATGTGGAGCAAGGCAAACTAATGCTGCGAGTTAATGATGATACCGTAACAATTGATGTCCTTGAATCTATGAAACATCCATCCGACGGACGAGATTGCTTCAAGATTGACATAATCAATGATGCAGTGTTAGATACAGTTGATGAAATACTCCAACCACTGATGGAATTGGAGTCATTAGAAGAAGAACTGCTGCAAAATATGACGGAATCAACAAAAGGTGAACAAGAAGTTGAAAAGCTAAAAAAGAAGATTGATGATGTTATTAAAGGAACACCAAAGGTTGAATTGAAAGGGCTGCCTCCTACTTTGAAATATGCATTTCTTGGAGATAGAAAAACATACCCGGTGATCATCAATGTAAATTTGCCAACCGCCGAAGAATAAAGATTACTGAAAGTGTTGAGAGAGCACAAAACAGCTATATGATGGTCTATTACAGACTTGAAAGGAATAAACCCATCCTTTTGCACTCATAAAATATTAATGGAGAATGATTTGAAACCAGTCAGACAACCACAGAGAAGGCTGAATTCGACTATGAAAGAAGTTGTGAGAAAAGAAGTCGTGAAGCTCTTGGATGCTGGGATGATCTATCCAATTTCTGACAGTGCATGGGTGAGTCTGATACAAACAGTTCCGAAGAAAGGTGGGATCACAGTGGTACGCAATGAAAACAATGAACTGATCCCTACAAGAACTATCACCGGCTGGAGAATGTGTGTCGACTATAGGAGACTGAATGCCGCTACAAGAAAAGATCACTTTCCACTACCATTCTTAGACCAAATATTGGAGAGGCTAGCAGGACATTCATTCTATTGTTTCCTTGACGGCTATTCCGGATACAATCAAATAGCGGTTGCTCCAGAAGATCAAGAAAAGACAGCATTCACCTGTCCTTATGGTGTGTTTGCCTACAGACGTATGCCCTTCGGGTTGTGCAATGCACCCGCCACTTTTCAAAGGTGTATGCTATCCATATTTTCTGATATGTTTGAAAATTTTATTGAAATTTTTATGGATGATTTTTCTGTCTTCGGTTCATCTTTTGATGTTTGCTTAACTAATCTAGCTTGTGTTTTGCAGAGATGCCAAGAGAGTAATTTAGTACTCAATTGGGAAAAATGCCACTTTATGGTAAGGGATGGAATAGTCTTAGGCCATAAGATATCTGAGAAGGGGATCGAAGTTGATAGAGCAAAAATATCACTTATTGAGAAACTTCCCCCTCCCTCTAATGTGCGTAGTGTACGTAGCTTTCTTGGACATGCAGGTTTCTATCGGCGCTTCATCAAGGATTTCTCAAAGATAGCTAAACCCCTCTGCTAGTTATTGGCCAAAGAAGAAGAGTTCAACTTCGACAATGATTGTTTGACTTCTTTTAACCTTTTGAAAGAAAAATTGACTACCGCACCTATTATCACTTCACCTGATTTTGAATTGCCTTTTGACTTAATGTGTGATGCTAGTGATTATGCTATAGGTGTTGTCTTAGGTCAAAGAAAAGATAAACTCTTACATGTTATATATTATGCTAGTAAAATTCTAAATGAAGCGCAAATGAATTACACTACTATTGAGAAAGAATTGCTAGTTATTATTATATACGCTTTTGATAAATTTAGAACCTATTTGTTAGGATCTAAAGTTATTGTTTATACTGATCATGCTGCATTGAAATATTTACTGACTAAACAGGATGCTAAACCAAAACTACTCAGGTGGATGCTTCTACTCCAGGAATTTGAGATAGAAATCAGAGACAAAAAGGGAGTAGAAAACCGGGTAGCTGATCATCTCTCTAGACTTCAAGTGAAGGAATTGTAAGACAGTTCAGACTTATTAATAATAGATGAGTTTCCGGATGAACTAGTCCTTTCAGTCAGCACCTTGCCATGGTTTTTGAACGCACAAGCTCTTGCAGTTGACACTGCACCATGGTTTGCAGATTTTGCAAATTTCAAAGCAGCTGGGACAATTCCCAAGGATTTTTCATGGCAACAACGAAAGAAATTTCTTCGGGATGTGAAAAGATACTTGTGGGATGAACCATTCCTATTCTACACATGTTCTGATGGAGTCATTAGAAGATGCATCCCTGAAGAAGAGATGAAGGATGTGCTATGGCATTGCCACGGTTCAGAATACGGAGGCCACTTCGCAGGAGAAAGGACAGCTGCCAAAGTCCTTATGAGTGGATTCTATTGGCCTACTCTATATAAAGATGCAAGGAAATTTGTAGAATCTTGTGACCGTTGTCAAAGAACGGGGAACATATCAAAGAGACATGAAATGCCACTAAACAATATCATGGAAGTGGAAATCTTCCACGTTTGGGGCATAGATTTCATGGGACCTTTCCCCACCTCCTATGGGAACAAGTACATCCTAGTTGTAGTAGATTACGTCTCTAAATGGGTGGAAGCAGTTGCTTTGCCCACCAATGATTCTAGAGTCGTGATCAACTTCATCAAGAAGAACATCTTTGTGAGGTATGGAGTTCCTAGAGCGGTGATCAGTGATGGAGGCACACATTTCTGCAACAGACAAGTTCAATATGTGCTAGCAAAATACAGTGTCAGACACCGCATTGCCACACCATACCATCCACAAACCAGTGGGCAAGTGGAAATATCAAACCGGGAACTGAAGCGTATCCTCGAGAAAACAGTGGGAAGCTCTCGGAAAGATTGGGCTCGCAAGTTAGATGATGCACTATGGGCATACCGGACAGCTTTCAAGACACCCATTGGCATGTCTCCATTTCAAATGTTGTTCGAAAAAGCATGTCATTTACCAGTAGAGATGGAACACAAAGCTTGGTGGGCTGTGAAGTTCTTAAAATTTGATACAAAAGCGGCAAGCGAAAAGAGATTATTACAGCTGGACGAGTTAGACGAGTTCAGATTGTCCGCTTATGAAAGTGCAAGCCTATACAAGGAGAAAACCAAGAAGTGGCATGATAGAAAAATATTAGGAAGGGACTTCAAGGTTGGCCAGCAAGTACTGCTTTACAATTCCTGGTTGAGACTTTTTCTGGGAAAGCTCAAATCTAGGTGGTCAGGACCGTTTTTAGTAAAAGAAATACATCTGTATCGTACAGTGGAAATCAGTCCACTTGATTCTAAGATAAGCTTCAAGGTAAATGGGCAGCGATTGAAGCCTTACCTTGGCGATGAAATTGACAGAGGAACA
>JAVKPL010009263.1:0-37074 GCA_032173675.1 Gastrolobium villosum
ATAGGTAACTATATGATAAATTTTTCACAAAATTTCATGCATATAAACATGACACAATTCATGGAGAAAAATAAGAAATCATTCAAGGTACTCTTAGTACCCTCCATTGCCGAATCTACCCTTTCAAAAAGGGTGTTCCTTTTAGAACTTTCATAAAGAAAAGAAACTAAACCATGATGCATAATGTTTTATGAACACAAAATCAAATTTTCATGTTCATAAAAACAAAAACTTTAACACTTTAAAGGATTTGTGATTCAAAATCCACATGCAGAATTTAAACTTTAACCCTTTAAAGATTTTTGACCGTGAAAGACTCTTTTCACAAACAAGGTACCATCACCCGTCGATGGTAAAGCAACCGGGCTCTGATACCACTTGAAAGTAAACTGGCCTTTGAAGGCCGATGCATGTAAGGTGTAAAACAAAAATTTTACTGCGGAACATACATGCACTCATAGATTCATGCTTTAAGACAGCATGATGTTACCTTGTTTTGGCCTGATCAGTCAGGGAGATGAGATGTCAGGCTTGAAGGGTTCAAACCCTCTAATGGTGATCCACACCACCGTTCGTCTATGATGCAAGAACTCTTTCTTGAAAGCCACCAGATGAACACCACAATGAGGCTTGCTATGCGCACAAGTGGTGAGGGTGGAGGCCAGGTATCCTGTTTGGAAAGGTGTACTGAGCTACCCTACAGAATGGTGCATAGATGGAGGAGAGTTGGCTTGGTTTTCACTAAAACCTAAGGTGAGGAACATGTCATATTTATGCGCACCCTTTGGAGAGGAGGAGGGAATTCAATCATTCAAAATGAAAACAAACTTTCAAATTTCTTTGAAAGTTGCGCATGAAACAGTGTGATAAGGTGGAGCTGTTGCAAAACAAACTTTGCCAACAACCTCCAATCTTATCCACATGAATTTAAATTCAAATTAATTTAAACTTAAATTCATAAACTATCATATAGTATATAGTTCTCATGCGCATAATTCAGCCCTAGAAAGGGTCCAAATACATTGAGCAGTTGCATTCAAAATTTGAATCAACTCACCCACTGATTCCCTCAACCACCAAATCTGAATGGAGGTTTGTTTTAAGTGATAAGATAACACTCTTATCACCTAAAAGTGGCGCACCAAACAGCCTAGGGAGAGCCTCCAAAGATGCTTCTTCATCCAAGGAATATGCTCCAATAAGATCCTGTCTTATCCTTTTGTTATGAAACAACTTTTCAAAACCAATTCAAATTCGAATTCAAACACTTGAATTCAAACGTTCAAACATTCAAATTCAAAATTCAAAATCCAAAATTTCAAATTTCAAATTCAAAATTCGAATTTCAAAATTCAAATTCAAATTTTAAAATTCAAATTTCCAATTTCAAATTTCAAATTCAAAATTCGAATTTCGAAATTCAAATTCTAAATTCAAATTTCAAAATTCAAATTTCAAATTCAAAATTCGAAATTCAAATATTTGATTATTAATTTAACTAATTAAATTAATTAGTAATGGCTTGGACTATCCAAGCCCATTACTAAACTCCATGCACCACCCACCCATTTAGGTGGGCTTCCAAACAGCTTCTTGGGCTAATAACATTATTAGGCCCAATACCTTTAAAGCTAGTCCATCATGACTACAAGGTGTTAGTGTGTGACCCATTAGGTCCAACTTAGCTACTGACATAACTGGGCTTGGGCCCAACAAGCCCACAACCCAATTAATGACAACACAGAGCACTAGCAATGCTTTGTTGCCCCAGAACTAGTCAGATTAATGACTTGATCAACCTATTGCACATATTTGGTTACCGTATGTATTTCCCTTCGTCTCGGTTATCTTCCCATTAACCTAGGGTAAGGAAATGTATCAACCCCTGCGGTTTAGGGTAAGCTTTATTCGAAATAGGGAATCTTCAATTTACTGACTCTAAAGGCAGATCATCTCATGATCTCTTTTACTAATAGATTCCCGAGTCCCTGTAAATGTCATCCCGATTTCTCCGGTTTACAGATAACCTAATCTCTCACAGAGATTTGACGAATTCCTTCAGCTTATTACCCTAGCCCTTGTGCCCTTTAAGGACACGCCCAACAGTATACCTATGAGTCTCCATGTTTCAGGCAGACGAGGTATACAATCAAAACATGCCTTCAAGAACACAGTCTAGGTAATAACTTTTGGTCTAAGGAAAGACATACCCAAACATAAAGAGATTACTCTAATGACACTATCTGTGAGATTTCCTCATAGAGTCTCTTTTTGGGTCTGTTCAGAGCGAGCTATACTCTTATAGGTCCACCCACGACTTTAGCTAAGATATCTCCATATCTGCAGCTCATGAGGTCTTTACCTTGTATCCATATACAAGTAGATAAGTCGTACTAGTCTTTACTCGAGATCACTGATCCCCAAACTCAGTGTCTCTAGACTAGGAACATATAATTAGGAATAGACATGCAATATCCTTGAATCCTCATGATCGTGATCTCATCACAGATACTCAAGAGATACCTGTTCTATTCCAAGGGGTTTATCCAGTTTATTCATATAATATTAACAGTAATATCGAGACACAATATGAAACTGAATAAATAGTGCTTACATTTATTTGCGACAAACAAAGTTCTACATCTAGTGTCCTTTATTTAATCAAAAGATTGTCTCTAGGACACCCATATGCTAACACATATTTGGCATATTACTGTTCACTTAAGTTATCCAAAATTCACCTCTTGCGTTCCTCATAAAATACAATCCTCTAATGCAATGGGTAAGAACATCCTTAGGTTTAACCCCTCGAGCTCTTGCTGTCCTAAGGGCCCCAGGTGCAATGCCCCACCAATCAGAGAATCTGTCCTTATAATTCACGCAAGAAGAGGTAACATGCCCATGGCTGTACTAACAGTCCCACTAACTCAAGGTTCTACCTCACACTACATTACTTATATAAAATAATAATAATCTCCGGGAACATAATCCATACGGAGATAACCACATAATCCGGGCATATAAGCCACACAAAGATAAACACATTCACATCAAATCCGTATATAACGGCAAACAGAGTCCTATATAGATACATAGTGGTATACTAGTTATATCTTACTTTTGCACCATGCACTATAATTTTCCAATACGGTTCTTTTCTCGACAATATACTCATTTAACTTGACTAGTCATTACTCTTAGTCCATAGCATAATCCTCCTCACATGATTCCAACATCTTTCTCATATATTGACACAAAACTTTCAATTCATAACAGTACCCATGTTCGGTACAGTCCTAACCCATTGTCCATCATGACTCGTAGCAACCATGCTCAGCACTGTAGAAGATCCACTTCATTAAACAGACATTACTTTTCTCTCAATATTTCACTATGACACCAAGAGTGCCCTTCCTTACTAGTCCATGCATTCAGCGCATCAGGACCACCAGATACTTTTCAATTTCGAGCGGTGCTCGCCTGGGACTTCCAAGAGCAACACCTCTTAGGATTCAATCCACAAGGGAAACCCAGGACAATATTAATTGTCACATTATTAACCACATGTGTACCATGGTGTAACTTGCACACCGGGACTCCATCATGAATCCCATACCAAATTGAGCGTCCAATGACACTCCAAAGAGACAATCTCTTCAAACCTTTCCCATCACAGGGAATTTCAGTTGCAAAATTTTTCTTTTACTCACGAGTTTACTAACTCAAAACAACACAAATATACATTTAGGCACCCCGGCCTTCACAAAACAAACACATATACACATATATATATACTGGCGCTTAGCCATCACAGGATTATTATCCACCTAAAGTTAGGCCACATCATTAACCTTTTAATGCTACTCAACATTATGGAAGCATACTAGTACCATTACTACACCACACTCAGTTATATTTTCTCACCTCACATTTGTCAAGTCCAACCATCCTTAACTTATGGACTCTCATACTTTATATCAAATTCATCCAGTGCCATCCATGGCAATTTCCTCAACTTCTTATATTTTACTTTTCATACATACGATATCCTCCCTTACACCTAACCAACATTAATTCATCATGGACTAAAGTCCCAATTTCAACATTGAATTATCTACTCATCATTTCCATAATTCTTTCAAGTTACTCACAATTCTCAATCCAAAATTTGAAATTTCAATTTATTTATACATCCAAGCATATTAAGTCATCCAAGTGTATGCCCTCATCAAGGGTCTTATAACCTTATACTTTACCCTAAGGTATCCAATATTACATATAAACACTCATATTCAAATTTTCACAATTCATCGGGGTTCCAATTCCCACCATGTCAAAGATATACCACTAATTCCCACATATACTCAATTGTTCTAACTCCCATACATTTAGGAAAGACCACCAACATCACCATACCAATATCAACTCAATTCAATCATTCTTACTCACCATAAGACCACATATTCAACTATGGTAGCATTCTAACCAAAGTGGTTAAAATCTTATATCAATTCATTCTCACTAAGTCCTCAACGACAGTATCACAATTTATTCTCACTAAGTCCTCAATTATACCAAATTCACTTACTAACCTATCTTTCCGTGGAGCAGTCAACACTGCACCCACCACCTCAGCCTAAGGACTGGCATTAGTGCTCCAGGGTTGTCACGAAGGCATCTTACACTGACCACACATTGAACACAAAGAAATGGGTTGATCAGGCCCAAACTAAGGAATCACATGTGTAGCAGTCAATAAGGGTCTACGTACAACTATACAGCACTCACCTCAATTACACAATCATCAGAGTTCCCTAAAGAAACTGCTCTGATACCATAAAATGTAACAGCCCGTTACGTACCGGTATTGTTAACATTGATTATGATATTAAGCGCAGTTACAATCACAGTAATTGGGTTAATTAAATTACGGGCAACTTTTTTCTTTTATCATATTCCTTTTCTTAACAATAGCCTTTTTCCGTAATCAATTAAAACAACACTATAATTGTAAATGCAATACGCGGAAGCATTCAGTTCACTAACATCACTAACCTTTCTTTTATTTCAACTCATTTAAAATCATCAACTTATTTTCATTTCTTACCATGTTCTAGCCCTTTACATAAGCTACGCGTGGTTTCACACCACGAACCATTTGGAGTTCTACCCATCAAGTTGAACCCCTTTCTTTTAGTCTAGAAAAACTTAAATTTTCAAAATTTACACTGTGGTAATCGATTACCAGTGGGTGGTAATCGATTACCACCTGTCAAAAATGAGGCAGTAGCTAATTTTTCACCTCCTCTGTTCTGGTAATCGATTACCAAGCTTGGGTAATCGATTACCTCACATGGTAATCGATTACCAAGCCTCAGTAATCGATTACCAGTGAAGACAGTAGCCAAATTTCGTCCCCTGTTGCATGGTAATCGATTACCATGCTTGGGTAATCGATTACTATGCAGCAAAAGTGACAGATTACAGCATTTTAAGCCCAAAAAGGGTTGTGTAATCCATCCCAAACACCTTAGTACTCCACACAACACTTAAACATACTCTAATGTAGGCATTAGGCCCTTCAAACATGCATTTCCATTCGATTATGCATCATTTACAAAGTCTTTAATATAATGGCCGTTTTACATCAAACATGGACCATTTTACAACATATTTGCCAAGGCTTCAATTACAATGAATGTGGCAATGGACAAGTCCCATGCTCACTCAAATATACAATAGATTCTAAAGGCATACTTATACATCAATTTAAAGGATTTAACATGTAATCATGAACATGCAAAGGCATGGCATTTTCAACATGCACAAGTTCATGGTCTAAGTCTTAAAGCATTAAATCAATGCAAGGTGTATCCCACTCCAATGCTCATCACATGGTGCCTCCAATATGCACCTCATGCTCCACTCTTCCAGGCTCAACCTGACCTGAAATGATGCCCCACAACACGGGGTGAGATATATAAATATATCTCAGTAAACCAAGGGCCCTGGAGGTTTCTCCACCCCATGGCTCACTCAATGTGCAAATATAACATCATATAATATGCATGCAATACAATATCACCAACCAACTGGAGACAACCCGAGAACATCCACGCATGGATTCATGTTCAAGGACTCCATCATATAACTCCCGAGACAATCCTGGCGCCTCTCCCATGGTTGAGAAGACTCCATGGCAAAACCCAACCGGAACTCCTCATGAGCCCTATCCGGCGGATGTCCCCCATTTGGATCATCCTGGTGTCGCTCCCAGAGTCGACCCCATGGCACATTCCAACTGGCATTCTCACACAGGATGAACCCAGCGGATGTCCAAACCAACACACGTCAACTGGCCAGTGACCAAACAATTTTTCATACAATCCAAGCAATATGCATACAAGCACATAATCACACAATGCCATAATCACATAATCCAACCACAACCTTCCACTAGGTGTGGTGGAGCACACAAGGGCTAAACCCCAGTTCCAAAGGTTACCTCAACACCGAGCCCATGCTCCAAACGTAAGCTCCAAGCTTACCCGCTTCCAAGGCGTCCAAAAGAGGCAACCTAGATAATCCACAACATGATTATCAAACCATTTCCAAATCAATCATTAAATCTCAAGTAATCATTCATTTTACTTCAATCTCTTTTATAGATCAATTTACCAAATACATCATGAATCACACATTCTTTCTTCTCATTCCACTATAACACACTATACCATCATCCAATTAAACATCATTTTATATCATACCATCTCAACTACACCACTTTTACATCATTTTTCCTCCAAACCCCTCTATGGTTCGAATTCCTCAAAGGTTGATTCTACAAGGTTTTCAATTCCATTTTAACACACACACTAATCATATAATCACATTATCAACCTATACCAATGGTCCATCATTCAATTATTCAATTACACCACATACCAATTTTCATGAAATCTTCACAAATTTTCCTAAGTTAAAAACCTAACTTTTTCACCAAAATTTATCATAGCATTTCTAGCTTACAAGCATGATTCTAAGGCCTTTTCATCTAATAGCATTTTCCATTTGAGCTCTCTATCATCACACATCTAAAATTAAAGATTCAAAGCATAATTTCTAGATCTACAAAATCAACCACAAAAGTACCACAAATATACTCACCATCTAGTGTATGAACACCACCAAGGCTCCATCAATCCAAAGGAGATCCAAAAACTCCCAAAACTCCAAGAACATCAAAGGGGTCGGATCTGTCCCTGCCCAAAACGCAGCAATGGAGGTGGTTTCATGGCTTAAGAGTACCACCAATGGCTTGAGAAGGTTGTTTACAATAGATTTCAACACCAAAATCAAAGGATTTGGTGGAGAAATGAAGAATGGCCAAAGAAGAGATGAAATGGGTGTTGTTCTTCAAATGGGAAGGACGCCCACGGGAGGGAGGAAGAAAAGGAGGAGAGAGGGCGTGAGGGTGAGGGGAAAAAGTGAGGGAACTTAAGTGGGTTTTGATCCCACGGGTCCCACACGCGATCTAACTTTAATCCCGATAAAAATTATGATCACAATGTAACATCCCACATAATTAGTAAAATACATAAGTACTATATGTTATTGATGCATGTGTAGAATTCGGATTTTTGGTTTATCTTTGGTGGCTTGCGAATTGTTGATCTTTATCTTTGGATGAGACTAAGGTAAGTATTTAAATTAAATCATAGGAGGGTGCATTTGTAGGCATGTGAAATTTATTAAAATCATATGTGTAATTTGAGTGTGTGTTAGAAGGCTTTAGTGTTTTTGGACTTTGGAAGTGGGCTAGTGTGTGTGGACTTGTCACTATTGGTCTTGTGTGATTGGGTTCTTTGTGTGTGTGGCCGTTGGCCCAAGGAGGCTTTTGGGTCAATCATGTTCAGCCCAAGGTTGTGTCCACACTTATCTCCCCTAAGCCTTGTCCAACAAGGTGTCTTGTGTATCAAGAAACTTTCTCATGGCAAGAGTAATTCCCACTCATTCTTGCGCAAAAGAGACTTAGAAAAATCTGCCAAACCGCCACATCACCTTAGCTTGTGTACCATTTGAATTCAACTTCATTGCATGGAAGACACATGTACTATTTAGCATGATTTTGGGCTGCATACAGCTCACCATAGGCGCACAAGAAGAGGACCTAGATCAGATTTTTTTTATGACACAAATCTGTCTTGCTTGTTGACTTGGAGAACCACCTTACACCTTCCATCATGAGGCTGAAATGTGCAGATTTTTGCATGCTTTTGGCAGTCCATCATGAACCAGATCTGTCCTTGCCTCCACATGCAACCAAAGAAGGATTTTTGGGCAGATTGCATGTGCTTTGTAATACAATGAAGAAGTAAGAGATCAGAGTGAAAGTGAAAAGTCCATACTCAAAGGACCCAGTTTCTTATTGAACAGAATCAGAGAGAAAGAAGAATACAAAGAAAGTCCGAAAGATAAAACAAAAGCAAAGAGAACTATGCCTTTATATAACAGACACAGTAACAAACTTCTTAACAGATTAAAACAACACGTAACAAACTAACAAACTCTATTAAAAGACACGTAACAAACACACTTGACACGTCATAAAAATGAGTATCAACATCCCCCCTCAAGTTGGAAGGTAAATATCATGAAACCCCAACTTGACCAGAAAATCGCGAAAGGGAGCAGGATGCAAAGCCTTTGTGAAAATGTCTGCAAGCTGCTGTGTAGTGGAAACAGGTAACAAATGAATTAAGCCAGCTGCAATCTTCTCTCGTGTTATATGACAGTCCAATTCTATATGTTTGCTGCGCTCATGGAAGGAGGGATTATGTGCTAGGTGAATGGCTTCTTGGTTATCACAATACACCATGGAAGGCTGTGTAGGTGTAACTTGCAGATCACGAAGCAAATATGACAACCATTGGATTTCACATGTAACAGCTGCAAGTGCACGATACTCAGATTCAGCAGATGAGCGGCTGACAGTGGTCTGTTTCTTGGACTTCCAGGATATAAGAGAAGATCCAAGAAAGACACAAAATCCGGTAATAGATCGTCTGGTGTCAGGGCATGATGCCCAATCTGCATCAGCGAAAGCAGAAAGAGTCAAAGGAGTGTTGGAAGAGAAGAACAATCCTTTGGCTGGTGATCCCTTTAGATACTTAAGCACTCGACAGGCTGCATCAAAATGAGTTTGCATTGGATTAGCTACAAACTGACTCAATTGCTGAACAGCAAAAGAGATGTCTGGCCTTGTGTTAGTAAGGTAAAGGAGTCTTCCTACCAATCTTCTGTATTGTGCTGGCTCTGAGAAAACTGAACCCTGATTCTGGCTAAGGCGAAGACCAGGTTGCATGGGAGTGGAAGCTGATTTTGCACCAAGTAATCCGCTATCATTCAATAGTTCTAACACATACTTCCGCTGATTAAGGACTAATCCTTTACTGGAACGGGCTACTTCAAGTCCAAGAAAAAATTTCAAAGGCCCAAGATCCTTGATCTTAAACAAATTATCCAAATGACTTTTGACTATCTTGATCTCGTCAAAATTATTTCCTGCAAGAACCATATCATCCACATATACTAGGAGTGCAGTGAAAAACTTCCCATCAACCTTTGTGAAGAGTGAATGATCAGAGGACGACTGCATATATCCAAGAGAGCACAATTCCATGGTTAAACGTGCATTCCATTGCCTACTGGCTTGTTTAAGCCCATATAAGGACTTTTGCAATCTACAAACTTTCTGGCTTCCAACCACAGCAACACCTTGTGGAATAGTCATGTACACTTCCTCGGATAAATCACCATGTAAGAAAGCATTATTAATATCAAGTTGTTCCAAATGCCAATGCTGAGCTGCAGCCACTGTGAGCAACAAACGAATTGTGGTGAGCTTTGCAACCGGTGAAAATGTCTCAAAATAGTCAACTCCTTCCATTTGGTTATACCCCTTTGCAACAAGACGAGCCTTGTACCTTGCAATGGTTCCATCTGGATTGTGTTTGATTTTATAAACCCATTTGGAACCAATAGGTCTCTTTCCTTTTGGTAAATCTACTATCTCCCAGGTTCTGTTACGGTCTAAAGCATCCAGTTCTTCCTTCATGGCAGAAATCCATTCAGGGAATTGTGCAGCTTGTTTATAAGTTGTTGGCTACACAAAAGAGCTAATATTATGGCAAAAGGAAGAATGCTCCAGTGAACATTTGGCATATGAGATAACAGATGACAAAGGGTGAGTAGTAGAAGATGGAGGAGACAACATATGGGTAGATGAGATATTACAATGAAAATCAAGTAGATGTTTGGGTGGAAACCTTACCCGTGTGGAACGTCTAATGTCTGAACTGTCTGATACATGAGGATGTGTAGCATGATCATTGGATGGTAGATCAGTGACAATAATATCATCGGATTCTTGAGAACATGTAATATTCTCATCAGATAGCAGATCAGTAGTTGCATTGTGTCTAATGCCTTGGGAGTCTTCATTTGCTAAAGCTGTGTTTTCTGCAGCAGAGGAAACCTGTGCACCAGATGCATGGTCTAGAGTAACAACCTCATAGAAAGGTATCATATCTTGATTAGTAGGCCAAGGGCTTTGCTGTTGTGCTGTGGAATCATTCATAAAAGGGAAATATTGTTCATAGAAAACAACATTTCTTGAAATAAAAATCTGCTTAGAAGATATATCATATAAGATGTACCCCTTAGTACCATCCTTATGTCCAATATATACACATTTACGTGCCCTTGGATCAAACTTCGAACGTCCTGCTACTGTGGTGGAAGCAAAAGCAAGACAACCAAATGCCTTAAGATGTATAATAACTGGTGGAGCATTATGTAGTAATTCATATGGTGACTTGTTATTCAGTTTTGGTGTACTAAGCCGGTTAACTAGATGAATGGCATGAATAATGCAATAGGACCATAAACTGATTGGAAGCTTTCCTTGAAAAAGAAGAGCCCTGGCAATGTTAAGTAGGTGTTGGTGTTTTCTTTCAACTACACCATTTTGTTGAGGTGTTTCTATACAGGAGGTTTGATGAACTATTCCCTTTTGTCTAAAGAATTCAGTCATTAGAAACTCCTGCCCATTGTCACTGCGAAAGACTTTGATATTTCTATGAAACTGGTTTTCAATTAATGCAACAAAACCAGAAATGTGTTGCCTTACTTCAGATTTAGACTTCATTAGAATTCCCCATGTATATCGAGTGCAATCATCAACAATAGTCAAAAGAAATCTATGACCATGAATAGAAGATACAGAATAAGGTCCCCAAATATCTATGTGAACAAGATTAAAAGCATTGTTTGATATAGTATTGCTCAAACTGAAAGGAAGCTTCTTCTGTTTGGCCATGTGGCAGACATCACATGGAGTATCTATATGTTTACAAGTAATAAATGGATACTGTAACATCATGGCTCTTATTACAGGTTTAGAACAATGACCTAAACGTAAATGCCAAACATCATTGACATGAGAATTCAAACTAGAACTGTTTTTATCAGGAAGAGACACCTTCTGAACAGTATTACAATTAAGTGTTTCATGACTGGAGCTATCTTGATTGATTAGATACAGTCCTCTCACCAAATCAGCAGAACCAATCATCTCCATGGACTGTTGATGTTGGATGAGGCAAGTTTGATGCTGAAATGTCACATGACAATCAGTTTCTTGAATCAGTTTATGTACTGATATAAGATTTACTCCAAATTCCTTTACATATAAAACATCTTTCAGCATGAGTGTCTTAGAAATGGCTACACAACCAGACAAATGTGAAAAGACTCGTGTTCCATTAGGTAAAAATATCCCAATTGGCTCTATGTGCTTGATAGAAGATAAATTCTCAAGGTTAAAAGTAATATGATCAGTGGCTCCTGTGTCTAGAACCCACTGATTTATTGACTTACTTGTTCCAGAATGACCATCCACACTTAATGCCTTGGTGTGCACTAAGTTACTGACATGAGAATTGGATGATATAGGATTCTGCTGTGCTTGCATGTTATGTTGGATCATTTCCATGATTGTTTGGTATTGACCCTTGGTAAAATTCTCCTTTGCAACATTCTGTTCTGAGTTGTCAATGGTATTAACTTCCTCACTCATAGCTGAGTTGGCCTTGTGTCCAGTTATTCTTTGCTTATAGCCAGGAGGATATCCATGCTTCTCAAAGCATGTATCCACTATATGACTTGTCTTTCCACAAAAAGTGCAGAGCCTTGATCCTCTTCCACGTCCACTAGTATATCCTCTGCCCCTTCCACGAGTTTGCAAACGTCCTCTTCCTTGAACCTGTTCAACAGAATTAAAGAAGATTCTTGAAGAGTCATGACTTGAAATATTACCTTCAATTTGCAATTGCCTTTCTTGTTGTGTGACAAGAGAAAACACTCGGTTGACAGAGGGAAGTGGATCCATTAACATGATTTGGGACCTCAAATGGGAAAGCTGATCACTAAGTCCCTTTAGAAACCGAATTGAATAGTCCCTTTCCTTGATGTTCTTAACCTCCTTTGCAATTGTGCAACATGGATGAACACACTTGCAAGTAGGAGTAGGTTGTAATGCTTCCAATTCATCCCAGAGAATCTTTAGTCGTGTGAAATAATCAGAGATTGAGCTTTCTGCTTGATGTAAACGATAGATGTCATCTTGTAAATCTGATATCCTAAAAATATCAGATTGAGAGAACCTCTCCTTTAGATCTTTCCAGACGTCATAGGCCTTGTCCATCCATAAAATGGACTGTGATATTGTATTAGTAATAGAACGATGCAGCCATGAAAGGACCATTGTGTTGCACCTCTCCCAAACAGCAAAACGTGGATCTGCAGCATCTGGAGCCAGAATTGTACCATTTACAAAGGACACTTTATTCTTTGAAATTAGAGCCATTGTCATTGCCCTGGCCCATCCATGATAATTCTTTCCGTTCATCAGATTTGACACAAGAACAAGTGATGGATTTTCACTTGGATGTAGGTAATATGGACTTCCTGGATCTAACAAATCGATAAGACTTGTGTTCATGTTACTACCTTCTCTATGTGAACTAATGCCTTCAGTTTCCTTCTCCATTGAAGTTTCGGAGCTCTGAATTGCTGTCTTGCTTTAAGAGGAAAACGTACAGATCTGTTAGCAATTAACCGATGCAACATGCATGTAAAGATGTGAAACTTGATAGATCTAACATCTACATATCAGATCAAGATACTCATGTAAGAAGAAGAAAGTCAAGCAGATCTAATAGTAATAGATCGAATCAAAACCAACAGCAACAGATCGAGTTAGCAGATCTGACAATGACACCACAAATCAACAGTAACAGATCGATTTGATAAGAACAAATCGATTAAATCAACAGGAACAAACCGATCGAAACTACAGCAACAGGTCGGATCTACTCCAACAAGTTATAACCACATGCATGTAAGGAAAAGAAGATCAACAGCATATATCAGAGCTCCGCGCGGAGCTTTGATACCATAATACAATGAAGAAGTAAGAGATCAGAGTGAAAGTGAAAAGTCCATACTCAAAGGACCCAGTTTCTTATTGAACAGAATCAGAGAGAAAGAAGAATACAAAGAAAGTCCGAAAGATAAAACAAAAGCAAAGAGAACTATGCCTTTATATAACAGACACAGTAACAAACTTCTTAACAGATTAAAACAACACGTAACAAACTCTATTAAAAGACACGTAACAAACACACTTGACACGTCATAAAAATGAGTATCAACACTTTGTGTGGAGGAGAAAGCTGCCAACTCCCTCCACTCCACCATGTGCGCAAGATGTGGTTGTTGGTGCTAAAAATTCTGACTTGGTAAGACAATAATCAGATCTGAAACTCTCCTCTCCTCACTCCTTGCATGCGCATAGTGTATGTTAGAAGCAACCTCTTGCTTGTTTTGACCAAGTATGCAGTCCCACCTTCACAAGAAACCAGAAATTTCATGATGTTTCATCATTGCAACCTCTCCTCACTTCTCTTTAAGTTATGCGCACACATGAGGGGGCTGTCCTCATTTTACATTCAGCCATGTTCCTTCCTCATTTCCTCCCTCTCTAGCCGTGACAGCATGAGCATTTGGAACAAGAAACACTAAACCAACTTCATCCTTCTTCCCTCACACCCTTAAAGCCGTGACTGTACCCCCAAGCAAGTGTAAGTTTTTCTCCTCTCTTTCCCTCACTGTCCAGCCTTGTTCCTCACACTTGGAAGCTATCCAAGATTGTCCCTCCTCACCATTTATGCGCATAGATCATCTTCTAGGAAGTGTGGACTTGTTGTTGGTAGAACTAGAAGGTGGTGTGTGAGCAAGAAGTGTGTGCTACAAGAGGTAAGCCTAGAACTTAGACCTCTTTCATGGTGTGTAATCATGTGTGTTCTTGAATGCCTCTTTGAATATGTTTTGTTTTGGATTCTTGAATAAGTATGGTAAAGGAATAAGGATGGAGCTATTTTATGAGGATTTGTATGCATGAAAGTCTCATGGTTATGCTTAAGTTAATGCCACTGTCTCTCTATGAATGTGCCACTGTTTGAGGATGAATAGGCCACTGTTTCAGTTTTACAAGAGCACCATCTTGATGCCACTGTTTTGTATAAAAGTGCCACTGTTTTGAGGATGCATATGCCACTGTTTCGGTTGGACAAGCTCACCATTTTGATGCCACTGTTCCTGCACACAATACCCACTGTTTCTGCATAAAATACTCATTGTTTTAGTCCATAATGTGCCACTGTTTCTACATGAAATGCTCACTGTTTTGATGCCACATATGCCACTGTTTTGCACCAAAAATACTCACTGTTTTAGTACTTAATGAGCCACTGTTTCTGCATAAAATAACCACCATATTGATGTCAAACACCACTATTTATGCCACTGTTTTAATGTCCAAAAATCATGATTTATGCCACTGTTTTAATCACCATTTATGCCACTGTCTTAATGTTCAAAAATCCCTCTTTATGCCACTTTTTTGATGTGCAAATACCTCTACCTATGTCACTGTTTCATGTTCAAATGCAACCATTCATGCCACTGTTTTGAGGCACAAATACCACTACTTATGCCACTGTTTTGATGTTCAAATGCCACTGTCTAATGCCACTGTTCTGCCACTGTTTTGAGGTCCAAGATGTCACTATTTCTGTTTTAAAACGTTCACTGTTATGCTGTAAGGTGCTACTGTTTTTCTGCTGTAAAACGTCACTGTTTCTGTCTACTGTTTTTAAGTAAAACGTCACTGTTTCTGTCCACTGTTTTTAAGTAAAACGTCACTGTTCTGCCCACTGTTTTCAAGGAAAAAGTCACTGTTTCTGCTCACTGTTCTTAAGAACAAACGTCACTGTTTTCTGCTGTAAAACGCTGCTGTATGCTCACTATTTTTCTGCTGTAAAACACTGCTGTATGCTCACTGTTTTCCACTGTAAAACACTGCTGTATGCTCACTGTTTCTGCTGTAAATCGCCGCTGTAAATGATTGGTTGTAATTGATTTAGGTGCGCTTAAGAAGTGAGATACTTCGCTGCTGTTTGGTATTGTTAAGGCACACAAGGTAAGTGTCAGGCGATATTACCTAATGTGACTATTGACTACTGGTATAAAATTGTGACATGATGCTCCATATTCCGTAAAAGTATTATGTTCCTTATGATGAAAGGAAACTGCCAAAAATGTGTCGTGATGGCTATATGATTATGAGGTAAAGACGTTATGTGGCAGCATAACGCATATGAAAAGTATATGTGCCGTGATGGCTATATGAAAGGTATATAAGCATGCACCTTACATCATACCGCATTTTTGTACGTTTTGTGTGTGAAAGCATAGCATGGCATGCATGTACCAAGAGCATATAGGTCTTGCTTTTTAGAATAGTTATGTACAGGACCATATGTTTGAGCAAGCATCATATAGGCATCCCCAAGGTACCGGGGTATGGGACACTTGGCATCAGTCCGCATAGGCCCACAGTTGGAATCCACATGGAGCTCAGGTGCCAAGGGATATTTGATTCCACTGTGAAGTGCGCGCACGACAGTGCTAAAAGCGCAAAGGAAAGGCGTTATATACGCAATATATGAATATGATGAAAAGGAAAGGCGTTATATGCGCTGTATATATATGAATATGATGAAAAGGAAAAAGGAAAAGGAACAAGGATATGTTGAAGTGACTGTTTATGATTTTGTGCCTGGTTAATACTGTTATATTATTGGTTTTGTTGCCACACTACTGGGATTATTCTCACCCCTTCGGGGCTGCTATTTTTCCAAAATGGCAGGAGGACGTAAAAGCATTTGAAGGAGTGATGTTTTGCTGTTGCTTGCTGATGCATGGATTATCACTGTTGCTGTTTGATTGATTGGATGACTGTAATGATTAATATTTTGGTACTCTTGGATGACTGTAGACTTTATCATCTCTATTTTACCTTGAACTTTTATGAACAGCGGCTGTTTTGGAAAACGTTTGTGAAAGGAATTTTTGAAAGACTTATGTGCTGAAATTTTTACAGTGCACCTTACGGGTGGTGTTTTTTGAGCAAACGAACTCCGATTTACTATTATTTTATATGCACGCGAAGCCCTCAACGTGCTCTTTCTAAATCACTTGAAATATTTTTTATCGTTCAAACAGAAGTGATAAGAATGGTAGAAACTCTTTTCGGATTTGAACCTAGAATGAGAATTTTGTTAGCTCATGTGACGTTAACTACTCTAATTCCGCTTAGCAAACGACTCTCTTGGATGCATACAAGGGAGGGCGTTACACTAATTGGTATCAGAGCAGTTTGGTCCATGGATTTGCTTGTGATTGATTGAATTGATTGTTGATTGTGTTTATCTGCTAGTTGACTGTCTAAATGTACTATAGTTTAAGTGTTTGAGACTAGGGTAGTTAGATTGTTTAGGCCGTTCTGTGATAAGACACGGATGCATAGTTAACTTGTCCGAATTGAACGCGAGTACCTACTTGGGACTGCTGCCATGAATAACTTGCGGTGAGCCTGATCAACTCATCTCAGGATATTGTGAGTGCAGAATCATGGCAGGTGGTCGCGGTTCAACTCGGGGAAGGTCTGGCGATGCGGAAGAGGATCTTATCACTACTATTGGGGGACTGGCAACGTTTATCCAGAATATGAGCCAAGAATGGCGCGACCATAGGCAACAGAATCAGAACCAACCCCCACTGCATGACAATGCAGAAGAAATTGCCCGTCGGAGGTTGAAAGACTTCCGTAACTTCCAACCACCTATCTTTGAGGGTGAAGACAACCCTGAGGCTGCAGCGAAGTGGCTGCAGATGATCGAGCACATTTTCGAACGCATGGCATGCCCGGAAGCGCAGAAGACTGATTACGCGTCGTACCAGCTGATTGGAGAAGCTTTGACATGGTGGACTGGTGCGAGGGCTCTGCTGAAAGCTCAGGACGTTGAACTAACTTGGGCCGTATTCAGACAAGAATTTTTGGATAAATATTTTCCTAAGGCAATGAGAAGAATGAAGCACACTGAACTGCTGTCACTTAGGCAGGATAACATGTCGGTCAATGAGTACATTGCGAAATTTGGGCAGCTGATCGAATACGCCAACTTTGACCGGAACATTTACGATGAGGAATGGCAGGTGGAAAAGTTCGAGAGCGGATTACATCCGGAAATCCGCAAGCTCATCTTGACGACGGCTAATCGTACACTTCCGGAGCTCATCAATCAGAGTCGTCAGGCCGAAGGAATCATCAATGAGGCCAAGAATTTGAACAAGCAACCCGCACAATTCCACGGAGGAAACCGAGTAGGCAGATTCTTCAGGACGACACCTGGTAGGGGTCGAGGCAGAGGTCCGCAGTTGCAGGTGCGGCCTGGAAATTTTAAGAGAAGCTATACTGTTGGTCAATCGTCAACTGGACGGCAGGGTGCGACTGTTTGTGCTACGTGTGGAAAGACCCACTTTGGAGTTTGTCGCAAGAACAACAATGCATGCTTCAGATGTGGCCAGCAAGGACATTTCGCTTACGAATGCCCCCAGAACGCTAATCCACAGCCTACGCAAGCACGGGTGTTCGCACTGGATGCGAAAGATGGTAATTTTCAACCTCTCCCTCTCATTTCTCTATTACAAGTTAGAAAAGAGCTCCGCAAGGGAGCAGCAGGGTATCTCTTGTCGATCGAGGCTGAGACCTCGGTTGACACTCAAATTCAGAATGTACCTGTAGAATTCGTGGAGGTATTCCCGGATGAAATACCTCGATTGCCTCCTCATAGGGAAATAGAATTTTCCATCGAACTTGTTCCTGGAGTTGGACCAATCTCCATTGCCCCGTATCGTATGGCGCCGTTGGAACTTCGCGAGTTGAACAAGCAGATAGAAGAACTTTTGGCAAAGGAATTCATCAGACCGAGTACCTCTCCATGGGGTGCTCCAGCAATCTTGATTAAGAAGAAGGATGGAAGTCTACGTCTGTGTGTAGATTACCGGCAGCTGAACAAAGTTACGGTGAAGAATAAGTATCCGCTACCGAGGATCGACGATTTGATGGACCAGTTGAGAGGAGCCAGAGTCTTCTCCAAGTTAGATTTACGATCGGGATACCATCAGATCCGGGTCAAACCGGAGGATATTCCGAAAACCGCTTTTAGGACTCGTTATGGGCACTACGAATATCAAGTGATCCCATTCGGACTCACAAATGCTCCAGCGGTATTCATGGACTACATGAACCGCATCTTTCGCCCGTTCCTTGATCAGTTTGTTATTGTGTTTATCGATGACATTCTGATTTACTCTACTAATGAAGAGCTGCATGCGGAACATCTGAGGATTGTCTTGCAAATCTTGAAGGAGAAGCAATTGTACGCAAAGTGGTCGAAGTGCGAGTTTTGGCTTAAAGAGGTCCAGTTTCTGGGCCATGTCATTTCATCAGAAGGTATCGCGGTGGACCCCAGCAAGGTTGAAGCTGTCATGAATTGGGAACGACCCAAGACTGTCACCGAAGTAAGGAGTTTCTTAGGCCTTGCTGGATATTACCGAAGGTTCATCCAGAATTTCTCTCAGATAGTGCAACCCCTTACCCGTCTCACTCGGAAGGACAAGCCTTTTGAGTGGACCGAAGCTTGTGAAGAATGTTTCATGGAACTGAAGAGCAGGTTGACGAGTGCTCCCGTACTCACGATTCCGGATCCTACCCGAAAGTTCGAAGTATACTGTGATGCGTCGCTGAAAGGACTTGGATGCATGTTGATGCAGGATCGTATGGCGGTAGCTTATGCATCTCGACAACTAAAGCCTCACGAAGAAAATTATCCTACGCACGATTTGGAGTTAGCAGCTATAGTGTTCGCACTTAAAATCTGGAGGCACCACTTGTATGGTTCGCAGTTTGACGTGTTCAGCGATCACAAGAGTCTGAAGTACTTGTTCGATCAGAAGGAGCTGAATATGCGGCAACGTCGGTGGATGGAATTTCTGAAGGACTATGACTTTGAACTTAAATACCACCCAGGAAAGGCAAACGTGGTAGCTGACGCCTTGAGTAGGAAGACACTGCACACTGCAACTCTGATGATAGAAGAACTGAAATTGTTTGAGGCCTTTCGAGACTTGAATTTATCTGTAGATGAGAGAGGGCATAGCATAAGATTGGGAACTATAAAGGTGGAGAATGAATTGATAAGTAGAATTAAGGAGGCTCAGAAAGGTGAAGAGTTAGTCCGCGAATTGGTTGGTAACCAAGAGGTAGTAAAGGATGAGAATGATACATGGAGATTCCAAGGTCGGTTAGTTGTGCCAAATGAAGAGTTGAAGCAAGAAGTTTTGCAGGAAGCTCACAAGGGTAAGTATGCAGTTCATCCTGGATCCACAAAGATGTACCATGATTTGAAGACCTCGTTTTGGTGGCCGGGTATGAAGCGTGATGTTGCTGAGTATGTATCTCGATGCCTAACTTGTCAGAAGGTGAAGTACGAACACCAGAAACCGTCGGGACTCCTTCAACCTTTGGAGATTCCCGAATGGAAGTGGGACAGTATTGCGATGGATTTTGTAATTGGACTTCCTCGGACGCGAGAAGGTTATGATTCTATCTGGGTGATTGTCGATCGTTTAACGAAGTCAGCTCATTTCTTACGTGTTAGAACCACGTATAATACAGAGAGGCTTGCTAGAATTTATCTGCAGGAGATTGTGAAACTGCACGAAGTTCCTACGAGTATTGTCAGTGATCGTGATCCCAGGTTTACATCTAAGTTCTGGGAATCTTTTCAAAGAGCGTTAGGGACCCACTTGAGATTGAGTACTGCTTATCATCCGCAGACCGATGGACAGACGGAACGCACCATTCAAGCATTAGAGGACATGTTGCGAGCATGTGTTTTGGAGTTAGGAGGCAGCTGGGATAACTATCTTTCTTTGATTGAATTTGCTTACAACAACAGTTACCATTCCAGTATTCAGATGGCACCGTATGAAGCTTTGTATGGGAGAAAATGCAGATCCCCTTTATGCTGGACTGAAGTAGGTGAGCGAAGTATGTTAGGACCTGATCTAATTCAAGAAACATCCGAACAGGTAAAGAAGATTCGAGAAAATATGCAGCGGGCTCAGGTCAGACAGAAGAGTTATTACGACAAGCGTCATAAGCCTCTATCTTTCGAAGTCGGAGACCATGTATTTTTGAGAATCACACCTACATCGGGACTCGGAAGGAGAATGGGAGTTAAGAAGTTAAGTCCACGGTACTTAGGACCGTATCTGATTATGGACCGGATTGGAGAGTCTGCATACCGATTGGCTTTACCACCCAATCTGTCAGGAATTCACAATGTATTTCATGTGTCACAGCTACGGAGGTATCTCTCTGATCCATCTCACGTGTTACAGCCGGAAGAAGTGGAACTAAAGGAAAATCTGACGTATCAAGTGCAACCGTTCCAAATTCTTGAAAGATCCGTCAAGCGACTCCGTTCCAAAGAGATTCCTTTGGTAATAGTATTGTGGAACAACAGATCGGCAGATGAAGCCACTTGGGAGCGCGAGGATGACATTCGGAAACGCTATCCGGAACTGTCTAGCTCTTAAGTAAGTTTATTTTGCGGACAAAATTCCTATTTGGTGGGGAGAGTGTAACATCCCACATAATTAGTAAAATACATAAGTACTATATGTTATTGATGCATGTGTAGAATTCGGATTTTTGGTTTATCTTTGGTGGCTTGCGAATTGTTGATCTTTATCTTTGGATGAGACTAAGGTAAGTATTTAAATTAAATCATAGGAGGGTGCATTTGTAGGCATGTGAAATTTATTAAAATCATATGTGTAATTTGAGTGTGTGTTAGAAGGCTTTAGTGTTTTTGGACTTTGGAAGTGGGCTAGTGTGTGTGGACTTGTCACTATTGGTCTTGTGTGATTGGGTTCTTTGTGTGTGTGGCCGTTGGCCCAAGGAGGCTTTTGGGTCAATCATGTTCAGCCCAAGGTTGTGTCCACACTTATCTCCCCTAAGCCTTGTCCAACAAGGTGTCTTGTGTATCAAGAAACTTTCTCATGGCAAGAGTAATTCCCACTCATTCTTGCGCAAAAGAGACTTAGAAAAATCTGCCAAACCGCCACATCACCTTAGCTTGTGTACCATTTGAATTCAACTTCATTGCATGGAAGACACATGTACTATTTAGCATGATTTTGGGCTGCATACAGCTCACCATAGGCGCACAAGAAGAGGACCTAGATCAGATTTTTTTTTATGACACAAATCTGTCTTGCTTGTTGACTTGGAGAACCACCTTACACCTTCCATCATGAGGCTGAAATGTGCAGATTTTTGCATGCTTTTGGCAGTCCATCATGAACCAGATCTGTCCTTGCCTCCACATGCAACCAAAGAAGGATTTTTGGGCAGATTGCATGTGCTTTGTGTGGAGGAGAAAGCTGCCAACTCCCTCCACTCCACCATGTGCGCAAGATGTGGTTGTTGGTGCTAAAAATTCTGACTTGGTAAGACAATAATCAGATCTGAAACTCTCCTCTCCTCACTCCTTGCATGCGCATAGTGTATGTTAGAAGCAACCTCTTGCTTGTTTTGACCAAGTATGCAGTCCCACCTTCACAAGAAACCAGAAATTTCATGATGTTTCATCATTGCAACCTCTCCTCACTTCTCTTTAAGTTATGCGCACACATGAGGGGGCTGTCCTCATTTTACATTCAGCCAAGTTCCTTCCTCATTTCCTCCCTCTCTAGCCGTGACAGCATGAGCATTTGGAGCAAGAAACACTAAACCAACTTCATCCTTCTTCCCTCACACCCTTAAAGCCGTGACTGTACCCCCAAGCAAGTGTAAGTTTTTCTCCTCTCTTTCCCTCACTGTCCAGCCTTGTTCCTCACACTTGGAAGCTGTCCAAGATTGTCCCTCCTCACCATTTATGCGCATAGATCATCTTCTAGGAAGTGTGGACTTGTTGTTGGTAGAACTAGAAGGTGGTGTGTGAGCAAGAAGTGTGTGCTACAAGAGGTAAGCCTAGAACTTAGACCTCTTTCATGGTGTGTAATCATGTGTGTTCTTGAATGCCTCTTTGAATATGTTTTGTTTTGGATTCTTGAATGAGTATGGTAAAGGAATAAGGATGGAGCTATTTTATGAGGATTTGTATGCATGAAAGTCTCATGGTTATGCTTAAGTTAATGCCACTGTCTCTCTATGAATGTGCCACTGTTTGAGGATGAATAGGCCACTGTTTCAGTTTTACAAGAGCACCATCTTGATGCCACTGTTTTGTATAAAAGTGCCACTGTTTTGAGGATGCATATGCCACTGTTTCGGTTGGACAAGCTCACCATTTTGATGCCACTGTTTCTGCACACAATACCCACTGTTTCTGCATAAAATACTCACTGTTTTAGTCCATAATGTGCCACTGTTTCTACATGAAATGCTCACTGTTTTGATGCCACATATGCCACTGTTTTGCACCAAAAATACTCACTGTTTTAGTACTTAATGAGCCACTGTTTCTGCATAAAATAACCACCATATTGATGTCAAACACCACTATTTATGCCACTGTTTTAATGTCCAAAAATCATGATTTATGCCACTGTTTTAATCACCATTTATGCCACTGTCTTAATGTTCAAAAATCCCTCTTTATGCCACTGTTTTGATGTGCAAATACCTCTACCTATGTCACTGTTTCATGTTCAAATGCAACCATTCATGCCACTGTTTTGATGCACAAATAACACTACTTATGCCACTGTTTTGATGTTCAAATGCCACTGTCTAATGCCACTGTTCTGCCACTGTTTTGAGGTCCAAGATGTCACTGTTTCTGTTTTAAAACGTTCACTGTTCTGCTGTAAGGTGCTACTGTTTTTCTGCTGTAAAACGTCACTGTTTCTGTCTACTGTTTTTAAGTAAAACGTCACTGTTTCTGTCCACTGTTTTTAAGTAAAACGTCACTGTTCTGCCCACTGTTTTCAAGGAAAAAGTCACTGTTTATGCTCACTGTTTTAAGAACAAACGTCACTGTTTTCTGCTGTAAAACGCTGCTGTATGCTCACTGTTTTTCTGCTGTAAAACACTGCTGTATGCTCACTGTTTTCCACTGTAAAACACTGCTGTATGCTCACTGTTTCTGCTGTAAATCGCCGCTGTAAATGATTGGTTGTAATTGATTTAGGTGCGCTTAAGAAGTGAGATACTTCGCTGCTGTTTGGTATTGTTAAGGCACACAAGGTAAGTGTCAGGCGATATTACCTAATGTGACTATTGACTACTGGTATAAAATTGTGACATGATGCTCCATATTCCGTAAAAGTATTATGTTCCTTATGATGAAAGGAAACTGCCAAAAATGTGCCGTGATGGCTATATGATTATGAGGTAAAGACGTTATGTGGCAGCATAACGCATATGAAAAGTATATGTGCCGTGATGGCTATATGAAAGGTATATAAGCATGCACCTTACATCATACCGCATTTTTGTACGTTTTGTGTGTGAAAGCATAGCATGGCATGCATGTACCAAGAGCATATAGGTCTTGCTTTTTAGAATAGTTATGTACAGGACCATGTGTTTGAGCAAGCATCATATAGGCATCCCCAAGGTACCGGGGTATGGGACACTTGGCATCAGTCCGCATAGGCCCACAGTTGGAATCCACATGGAGCTCAGGTGCCAAGGGATATTTGATTCCACTGTGAAGTGCGCGCACGACGGTGCTAAAAGCGCAAAGGAAAGGCGTTATATACGCAATATATGAATATGATGAAAAGGAAAGGCGTTATATGCGCTATATATATGAATATGATGAAAAGGAAAAAGGAAAAGGAACAAGGATATGTTGAAGTGACTGTTTATGATTTTGTGCCTGGTTAATACTGTTATATTATTGGTTTTGTTGCCACACTACTGGGATTATTCTCACCCCTTCGGGGCTGCTATTTTTCCAAAATGGCAGGAGGACGTAAAAGCATTTGAAGGAGTGATGTTTTGCTGTTGCTTGCTGATGCATGGATTATCACTGTTGCTGTTTGATTGATTGGATGACTGTAATGATTAATATTTTGGTACTCTTGGATGACTGTAGACTTTATCATCTCTATTTTACCTTGAACTTTTATGAACAGCGGCTGTTTTGGAAAACGTTTGTGAAAGGAATTTTTGAAAGACTTATGTGCTGAAATTTTTACAGTGCACCTTACGGGTGGTGTTTTTTGAGCAAACGAACTCCGATTTACTATTATTTTATATGCACGCGAAGCCCTCAACGTGCTCTTTCTAAATCACTTGAAATATTTTTTATCGTCCAAACAGAAGTGATAAGAATGGTAGAAACTCTTTTCGGATTTGAACCTAGAATGAGAATTTTGTTAGCTCATGTGACGTTAACGACTCTAATTCCGCTTAGCAAACGACTCTCTTGGATGCATACAAGGGAGGGCGTTACACACAAATTCTTAATCTACACATTTTTCCAGTCCATGACATATTTTTATTTCCTCAAAATATTGATAAAAATTTCACACTTATCGGTACACTCGTACCGCAGTATCTTTCACTTAAAAAGTCACTATTCATCACTTTTTCACAATTTTGCCTATTCACTCAATTTTCCGTCCTGATTCCATTTTCGGCATTATTTTTGTCATATTAAATCTCTAACTCCATTTTTCATGCCTCGGTTTACGTTTTTGGCAAATTACCATTTTGCCCTTTTTGCCCATTTTGGCCATAATTCTCTGATTTTCACTAATCCATCAATTCTAACTCATATTCTATCAAATAAATTCACATTTAATTTTCCGAGGTGTTATAATATCCAAATGTTAAATTTTCTTCAAATTATTATATATTATCATCAAACGTTATTAATTTAATCTCAATTAATAATAGCTTTCTAACTATCTTGATGTTAAAAATTATTCAGGCAACTAATTGATGTAATAATATTTTAAAAACTAAATTAATATTCTATGAAAATGTGTATAAACAAAAATTGGAGTTCTCATTTATCTTAGCACGTGATACAAATGTGACACTTTTCGTAACTCAGTTGAACAATTGTTGGATGAATATATAGTTTCATGATTATTCCAGGTCAAATAATGAAAATTAGAAAATAAACCATTCTTAAAAGGCAAGTTGTGAAGCGGAAAAATTATTCGTTTTAATATTTCTTTCTCAAGACCATTTTTTTTTAAATTAGTCATTTACTTCTCAAAATTTGTCTCAATTTAATCATTTGTGTACCGTTTGTGCGGAATATGGGAATGTGATGCATCATTTAGTATTCAAAATAAAGTATTTAATCACAAGGACTAAACCAAATTTAACCTTTTAAAGATTGTTTAAATTTGACCTAGTTCTAATGATAATATGTTGAATTGGGTTAGATAGTGTTCACGGTCTGAATTGGTTTTGGAAGAAAAATTTATCCGATCCAACCCTTTTGGTTTCATCATATAATCATCCATTTGGTTTGAATTTTTTTTTCAAATCTGATCCGATCCAATCCAATCCAATTTTTTTGGTTTGGATTGTATCAGTTTTTAATTTTTTTGAAAAGCCTAAAATTTATTTAATGATTATTGTGCAAATAACATATCTTTTATATGTATTGGCTTTGTATTTTTTTTTTGAAATACAAAAGCATAAGCAAATGATGATCTAATTTTTTTGGGCAATGAGATATGAAACTCAACACAGATGAAATTTTACTGATGGGATGCAGCTAGATTTTTCTTGGATTTAGCTAATGGGTTAGTGGGTCTTGGATTTAGAATTTCTTGGACTATAATTGGGGAAAGATCCAAGTAGATAGAGAGAAATTAATATATTGGAACGGTTTTCACCAACCAAACTGAAAACGGATCCAATCTATTTAAAATTTGCGATTTTTTTTATTTTTATTTTTCAGTTATCAATTTTTCGGTTCGGTCACCGCGGTTTGAATCGATCGATAAACACCCCTAAACTAGACATTGTAATACTGCATAACATTCTAAAGCACAAGATTGTATGTCCAAAAAATTAATTATTAAAAATTGTGGGCTGAATTGATTAGCAAAATCTCAGGTTGATGATTTAATATAAAACTATATCCGTGGAGTTTGTGACTATGAACTAACAAAAATAGCATAATCTAAATAAAATGTAGTGCTAGACATAATTTAACAAATCGTGAAAGTTGTTATATATAAAACTAGTTTACATGAAAAACAAATCATTCAATTGTTTGTTTCATAATGAACTGTTAGTTTTCTCCATATTCATCAGCTTAATAGTTTAGGTTTATAACATCACTTAGAAATTGGAACAGTCCGAAACCTGAGACACCATATAATTTTTGCTTGTAAGCACCAAATGGTGACAACCTGAGCTTTATGCATGTAGGAACAGAAAGATCATTGCAACTGAAGAATGATATAGATAAATGTACTATACATGCTATCCTAGAACACTTTCGGATTAAGCATCAGCATCAAGTAGAACATGCTTCACAATTACACCTTATAACTTGTCCATCCATTGAAGGATGAGACAAAATTGCAAATTCTGCATGAAAAATCAGAATCACTGAGCAATGAAAGAATGATAATATATTGGAGAACTATAGAAGATTAAGTTTATGCTTACAAAAAGATCAAAAAAGAAATTCCAGGGTGTCAAGGAAAGAAATTCCATAATATACATTATCATTTCTAGCCAAATTATTTGCACTGCAAGCAAAGCTATTGAAAGTGGTAGAGTTCAATCCAGAATCATTTAAGAGGGTAGAAGAATCTAACATCTCCTTGCATAATAAGATGTCTTCCAAGCCATCAAAGTCACAGTTTTCAACAACAGCCCGTGATTCACTAGGTAACCATGCAGGTTCACCCGTATTGTCCTCATTTTGAACATCAGATGGTGGGGCATGTGATTTTCCAGGTATAGACTTGGCATCCTAGTTCATAAATATTCACATTTCAAAAACAAACCAAAGAATGTACTTTTTTGGAAAAAGAGTGTAAAAAGGTTATAAGACCTTACTTCTATTTTGATTACTTAAAAACAAAATTTAAGAGAAAATCAAGTTCACTTGTTTCTAAGATGTGTCCATCAAATGTTTTTGTAGGACTAGAAGTTGAAATACAAATGCAATCTTGAATGCTATGCTTGTTTCTGAGGTGGAATGTTGTATTTGATTTTTCTTTTTCATTTGAATTTCATACAAGATGATCATCATAGCTTCCTCAAAGTTTAAATTAATCATCAAAGCAAACTAAATGTAAATAGAATGGCTACTACACACCTGGCTGAATGACAGAAGTTCATTTTCATCAAAATTGTCATCACAATCAACACATTTGCCTGAACGAGGTCGACATGGAGGATTTGTTTTTGGGATTCTTGGACTTGTTTGCGGTGCCATGTCAGAATCTTCAACCACTGAATTCTCTTCATTTGTCTCAGTCTGCTTATTCTGCTGATAAAAGATTTTTGAAACCACATATTCACCATCCCTCTCATCTTCTTCACTCCCTAGATGGTACTGGTGTAACACCCAATTGGATTTATATGGATTGGACCCTTTCTTAGATCTTATATAAAGAACCATGATCTTTTTAAAGCCCTTACGTACTCCATCTTCTATTACAGGTTTGGTTTTACCAGTCTTGTGCCACCGCACATGCTCCTCAGTCAATCCATGTTGATGATGAATCTTTCTACGCTTTCTTTGTCCAGTAGCATATGCATTAACTGTTCTATGAAAGAAATGGACATTACTCCCATCTTTCTTAGCACCTGAAACAAAACAGGTATAATTTGATTAGAGAAGGTGCTCCAGAAAAAATGCATTTAGTCTGGAATTGGTCAGAGCCAACTGTTGGAATTTATGTATAATTGTGTAGACAATCTATTAGTTATGAATAAGAAGTGGGTTAAGGAAGAAAAGAGAAAAGGGAAGTTGAAGGGATGTGTGGGTTTAAGAAGTCCCACATTGGACAACTAGTAGAAGGTGAGTGAGTGAGTTTATAAGCTCCCACCTCACGCTTCTAAATTTTTTGTCTTAAGTAGGCACATTCTTGGGCTCGGATTTAATTCCTCATACTACATACATTCATCTGTCTATTCCATTATATTGACATCAAGTAAGTCTATTCCAATTTTTCATAATTGTATTATGTATGATAATTATGATCATTTATCTCCTCTGCTTTATATATGGGTTCAAATCTCTTAATAACACCAACTTGCAAATTCAATAGCCAGGATTGTATAAAGTGAATTAGAAGATAATTATTAATACCTTGCTTGCCCACTAAGTCAGGAAGGTTTTAAGTAGTCTTCTTTGATATTTTTGTCAGGTTTAGCATATTGACTTCATTTTGTTGGTGTATTAGTCAATTGAGTATTGTGAAAAGAATGGTAAATGTTTAAATATCTGAAAGGAAAAGAACAGAGAACCCTCACCTGGAAGATTTTCTGGATGTGTAGCAAATGCCCTGGTCTCCTTCTATAGTAGGGATGAACTCATGGATAAACATGTGTTGCTCTTTGTTTCCAATACAACATTTTGCTGCTAAATGTTGTAAAAGTTCAACATCAGAAGGGTCAAACTTTACACCAGCAGGAAAGCCAGGCCACTCAGAAGAAACCTACACAGGCAAAGGAATATTCCAAATGAAACATCTGCAATCAATCAAAATTTATGCATAACTGTTTCAAGAATTTAATCCTAGTATGAAGGTGAAATTTGCAAACTTTTAACATTAAGAACTTGAATTAATTGTATGAGCCAAAAGAAGAAAAATTTAAGTTAAAGGAATTGGAGCATGTACAAACTTCATGGTAACATCAAGAACTCTACTATAAGAGCCGTGTTTATTGCTTATAGACTTATAACATTTCTCTATTTTGGTGCATGTGTAATTTTCAAGAATAATATATGGATTGAGATTGAATATTATGTTGAATTCGAGCATACATCACTGTTATCAATATGGTAATGACATTTTGGGCATTCACGATATGCTCCAAAGTCCTTGATTTGACCAGCTGATGACAAAGAAGTATTTTTCACTTTCTTTGCAAATCCTACAATGTCAATAAGCCAGCTCCTGCAAAACAAATATACTCTTTAGCTCATCTTTCCTTCAAAAAACATTGTTTACTTCAAGAACTTCGTATACATTAGTTAAAAAGATGTTTGTTTCAAAAAACAGAAAGAGAAGAAACTACAATGGTGCATAAATAAGTGAAAACTATACTAGTTATTAGGTAATAAACCATAATTCATTAACAATTCACAAGAATGTCTCACCAAAACAACTTATGAAACTATAATTTCTAAGATGACTATAGTAGAATAGAAGTGAAAACACCTCTTCTCTTGATGTCACTGAGTATATTTAATAATATGAATGAAAAATTATGTAAGGTCCAACCAATTAAAAGAAAAACAGAGATGGGGACAAAAGAAGAAAAGCATGCAGAAAGCATGGAAGAAAGATGGGATTTTGGGAACACAAATTTATGTATTGCTATTGATTCTGGACGCTGAAGGACAGCAAACTCTAAGGTTCTATGATAGCAGCAAGGCACTCTACAGAGTACAGCCTATGAAATTAAATATAGAAATGAACACTAGTTTTTATGTTGTGCTGCTGCTAATAAAATTAAGCAAAAGCTTAAACATAGGGGATATCAAGTTTTAGTGTTTTACCCAACAAATCAGCCCAAAATCATAGCAATATTTGCTTATATCTTAATAATATCATCAGGTATAAGATATATATGAATATATAATATTTGATAGATTAACAAAGACTTGTGCAAATATCCTTAGGTGAGAATGTGCATTGTCAATTACTCCTATCTCCTAATTATTGTTAGTTGTCACTCTTGAAATTCTCTTAAAATAGACTTGTTCTACCAACTGCCTCGTTTAGAGGAGCACAAGGGACACACTCAAGAGACTAAGGCATGAAAGGTTACTTTTTCCATGGATTATTATTTGCTCTAGATGGACAGTGTCACGTAAACTAAGTCCTTGTTCACCACAGGCCACCCCTACGTTTTCATTAATAGATACTAAATTAGGAAACTCCAACGAGGCATTCTTGGTTGTTACTTGTTACTTCACATGACCGTATCCCTAAGACAAATGGCTGTATTTCAATCATCCTGAGAGCCACAAATCATTATTTAGCACTTCACAAATGTTTTCTTCCCATAATGCACTGTCAGTAGCAGAAAGGAACTGGAAGTATTTCCAACTTAAGCAGCAAACATTAGAAACTCTTATTCCGGATAACCCACTTACGTAGGCCCAACCACCGGGGCCGGTCAAAAAGGTTCACTTCTAGAAGGAAGCATAGGATTTCCCTTCTTTCCCATGCAGATGGTTGTCCCTGCACACTGGCAGGGATTCAGCATGCCTAGCCTGAAAAGGCTAGGCTGGCTAGGTGGATTAGAGATCTCACTCTAAATACCCCTTCTCACATGGAAGAAGGGGTTACTCTCCGGCTCCACCTTAGCCACTTCACACACCTCCCTTTGATGCACACCATGGGACGTTCCACTAGGGCTTTGGTCTCTACCATTGTTACTGTGGACACCCCCTATATCAATATACTTCACCTACACATCTTATGTACCAACAGTACACTCTCCAATTATATATGTCTTTAAGTACCAGCTAACTAAGTTTCCATATATGGAAAAAAGCCAATACATGCAGTCCATCCATCGTACACCAACAGTAACACCATCAACTTCAAAAGCCAGAACTCAACCATGTGATGTGATGTGATGTAACACCCTATATCGTTGTGTACTTCACTAATTTTACCAAAATAAGCAACAAACAAGAGACCAATAAAAAAGAAGAAAAAAAACCAAGCAGGGGAACATTCCTCTGACACTAGCCTGTTGAAATAAAACCACCCAGAAAAGAAAAATTGGATTTTTACCCATCAACACTAGAAAGGGACTTCAACCCACAATCCCAATTCATAAGATCATGTAGAGATAACCGAAATTGGGGTGTTGAGAAAACAACCAGAGATAGAAACTTTGTAAGCAAAACATGAAACTTGCATCGCAATCTGCTAATGCTTAGTGCACAAGTGCTAAGCTCACCTAGCCATGCTTAGTGCACAAGTGCTAATGCTGAGAGAGAGAGAGAGAGAGAGAGAGAGAGACAGAGAGAGAGAGAGAGAGACGCGTTTGGTAGGGTGAGTTGTGAGTATTTAAAGAGATTGAGTATTGAGTAAGTCACCGAGAAAAGAGAAAGACATTGTATGTTGTGTGTGAGCGGGAAATTCTCTCACAGACTCGACAATCGAACATGGAAAATCTGTTATTGAATTTTCTGTGCATTTTCCATTGTGATTTGTGACATGTATTTTATTTTAATTAAATTATTAATAAATAATTTATTTTAAAATTAGATAAGAAAATGATTTGACAAATAAGATAGGTGACATATTATGGATGACAGATGCACAAAAAATATAGTACATCTAATTCCACAAAATTTTTTTTCCTCAACCTGGATTCACAGTGGGACCCGCCATTGACTGAATGAGTCTTCACAAGTAGCTGTCTTGTCTCCCCGAAAACCGAGGGAGACATTGTGGAATTTGTGGTCGTGCTGCCTTGCTCCCCAAGCATTAACGTTATTAATAGTTAGATTCTTTCCTACTATGTTTCAAAACGATGCAATACTAGATTTAAAACCAAGCTATAAATCTAATTGCAATATACCAAGCTCGTTGTAGTAAAGTTATAATTATTTTTGCTTTCTATTTTTTTAATAAGAAAACTCAAAAACAAATGGTTAATTTAAAACCACAATAATGTTAGTCTTTGCCAGCCAGGCTCCAGTTTGAGTCCGTGTTTAAAAATTATATGTGTATTTTTCTTAATTTTAATAAATTCATATTATAATATATTTAAATTATATTAAATACAGAGCACCTAAGCAGGCAGCATAAGAAGAATTATAATGTTATTAAATATTTTTTAATTTTACTAAAAATATATATGTTTTTTGGGAATAATATCTGTCATTTTAAAGGATATAGCCTTATATCATTTTAGATCATAACCGTTGATTTCCGTCCATCAATGGTTATAATCTATTGGGTCAAAATTATTAATTAATAAATTTGACCCATTAAGTTGACCCAATAGATTATTACCGTTGATGGACGGAAATCAACGATTAGGATCTAAAATTATATAAGGTTATATCCTTTAAAATGATAGATGTTTTTCACATATTTTTTATATAAGTGAAAATTGAACACATAAGCTAATATAACTTACCCAAATCTTTTACCAAAAATATTTTAAGTTTTAAATAGAGAAAAATTATAAATTGTAGCCCGGTTCAAATTACAATTTTAACCCGGCTAAATTATATTTAATTATATAATTATACGTATAATTTGTTAAACTTTAACCGGGACAATGCCACACCCACGCATGGCTCCACCACTGAGTTTTGCGCTTGCCGACTCAAGTGATTATTTGTACAACAATTTTTATTTATAATTTTTGAGAAGTATTTCAGTTTTTGCAATAGAATTTTTTTTCTATCACTCTCGTATACAAATAAGTAAATTCTATTACAACAACAAAAAAAGCTAATGAATCATAATAGAACATACTCACTTTTATATAAATATATTAGAGAAAAATTTTATCCAACAAAAATAAAAATATTAAACCCTTTCTTTTTATAATGTATGTGAGCAACAATTTAAGTAAATCTTCAAAGCTGAGTCATAATCGCAACTTCTTTTTTATTTTTTTTAATATACTACCATTTGAGGTGAATCAACTCGTGTATTTAATAAGAATTAATTTTTCTCCAACTACTCAATCTGTGTTGTCAAATCAAATGTGTATAATCACAACTTCTTTTTACATCTTGAAAAAAAATAATAAAAAAAACTAGTTTTGCTAGCAATGATATTGATGCTAAATTTCTTGCAAAGGATCAAAATGAACAAAAATAAATACATGGAAAATTGGCAATGATAAAAAGTTCCCCCCTTTACCCGTTTATTATCCATGCCACATATATAAAGAAGGGGTGAAAGGCCTTTGGATGAACCTTATCTTACAATGTTAATGATATTACATCTCAGCAACCTTAACAACAAAAATAATATGTTAAAATAGCATGCCATTCTTGCTGAGAACGAGATATTGCTATTAAACTAACTTATCTGATAATAGTTAATATATTCTTATTAAGATTCTTGTTATTACAATTGGTGAATCTTGTTTTATTTAGTTTTCCTAACTGTGATCTGGGACAGTCCCAAAGACCATATTTTAATATGTTTTGAGGCATCAGTAACACTGTTTAAAGCAGAAGAAAAGTCCTTTAGGCATGTCTTCCATATTGGCTTTAGGGGTTTCTCCAGAGTCATCTCTTCTAGCCATTAATGCACTTGTACCAGGAGACTCTGGTGGCAATACAGCATTCTCAGATGAAGCCATCCGCAGCAGAGGAACAACTGGCTCTGGTGGTGAAATTGTAGAGAGATATCGAAGGAGCATCTCTATGATTTGACTAAAATTTGGTCGATCATTTGGATCTTCTTTCCAACATGAAGTTACAATATGAGCTAAATCCTCAGGAAGGTCTTCAGCACTGGGCCTTGTATTCTGAAATAATTAAATATTTGTGTCATGAATCCTAAGTCAAATCCAAGAATGACAGCACCATATTCAGTGGTAAGCACAAGTAATATTATGATTATAGTCAAATAAAGATCAGAGATGAATGAGAATAAAAACTAGAGAATTATAATAGCCCAATGACAACAACTTATGAGGTGCAGTTGTCCATGAGTTCAGTCACTATAACCATAACAGGTTCTTTGCAGGCGCCAATAAACTAGCATCAAACCAAAAATAGAACCTTCTATGAGACACAAGTTTTCCCTAGTTCATCAACACCAACATGATTTGCCAGTTCTGATGAAAGTATATATGTAATTAGATTTGAAAAAACAAACCTTAACCAGATTTTTATGTTGGACTCTCGACAACATAGCAACCTCTCGGCCAAACTGAGCCTCTCTCCTTGAAATCTCTTCTGGGGTTTCTCCCTTGTTAATAATCTTAACAGCAACATTCTGATTTTTATATCAGCAAACAGAAAATCCAACAAGAACAACTCAACATGTCAGCAAATACTCTTATCTAATGGATGCAGAATGTGTATTTGTCCAAACAGATTAGTCCAAACCGTGACTCTGAAATTTGATATAAATCTAAATGAAAGTGCTGACTTAGAAATCAAAACAAACTTTGAGCTAAATCTTATAAAAAAAATAAAATGAAAAGTTTTTATGATAGAAGGATTCAATAACCAAAATTGATTCCAGAAAACAGAACCCAGAAAAATTAAAATATGAACAAACACACAAACACACAAATAATCCAGTTTGACTTACTTTCCTTCATAGACTTTGGCATGAGCACCTTCCCCAATTTTTGGCCCAACAAATAGTTGTCTGGGATCTATAAACCACTCAGCTTCTAAATTGAACTCCTCAACCGAGTGAACCTCATTCCCACATCTCTAAGAAATTCAAAATGGACCCATTTAGTTGAAATCGTGATCTCTCACAAATTCAAAAAAGACCCATATTAGTCCCACAAAAGGACTAAAATGAGTCCAATTTGAATTTCTTAGGAACCACGAATAGCCTTTTTATTTGCTAGGGACTAAAGCGGGCATCGTAAAATTGCTGAGGACCGAAAGGGTATTTACTCTAAAAGTAAAATCCCTTTTGGATCTCTAACAAAACCCTCTACGGTTCCACAAACCCCCAATAGCTTACTG
The DNA here is from genome assembly GCA_032173675.1 of Gastrolobium villosum. Lineage (NCBI taxonomy): Eukaryota > Viridiplantae > Streptophyta > Magnoliopsida > Fabales > Fabaceae > Gastrolobium > Gastrolobium villosum. The sequence goes on from JAVKPL010009263.1 coordinate 35,415, forward strand.
TTCATACAACACAGCTACTGTCTGCGCAAACCCAGGATATCCGGATATCATGAGGGACATATCCGGATATGCCATATCCGGATATCACACTGGACATATCCGGATATGCCATATCCGGATACCCAGATCCCATATCCGGATATCAATATCCGGATACCATATCCGGATACTGATATCCGGATATCTGTTCGACAAATATCCGGATATCTCACGACAGAATGCAGTTTCTGCATTTCGTGAATATCCATCCCAAAGATCCAACTTTTAACACATGTACACGTTAAAGCATGCATCTTTAAGCATAAATGAGTTCACTTATGTGTTGGTTATGTGTTAAACCCATTAACATACCAAGATACCACCTTTAGGCCATAAAAACACATGATCAAGTTAAGGTGACTTACCCTATAACACCTCACAATTCTAAAATAAGTAATTATAGTGTTAAGTGAGAAATTAAGTGAAGGATTAGTGAAAATCCCAAAGAATAGGCCAAAATACAAAGAAAGGGCAAAACGGTAATTAGCCAACACGCAACCCTAGGAAGATAAAAATTGAGCAGGAGGTCTCAGATGATAAAAATAAGCCTGGAAATGGATTCAGAACGAAAAATTGAGTGGATAGGCAAGTTTCAGAAAAATCAGTGAATAGTGTTTTTCGCGGGTAAAAATACCGCAGTCAGATTGCACCGTAAAATGTGCCAGTGGAATTTTGAGCTCTAGGTTTCAAACATGATTTATAAATGGTTTATAGAGTTAGGAAATATGATTTCTGGAAATATTTGATGGAATTAAGTCAGTTTTGAGAAGCGTGCCAATGGCGCGCGCAATAGCGTAAAACAGTGTTTTCCCCGAATGACCGGAAAACTCCGGATTCATCCGAGTGAGTATAATTAAAGGACATTAGTTAATATTAAAAATTAGAATTTCTAAATAATTTTTGAATTTGCGGACGTTTAGTGAAATCAGAGAGAAATTCGGATGAGTTTTAAATCGCGTGGAACCCGCTCCCACTTAAAATCACTTAAAACACCCCAAGTCACTATTCATCACCACTTTCTCCTCCCTTTCTCTCTCCTCTTGTGCGCTGAAATCACAGCCATTCCTCCATTTTTCATGCAAATTTTCATTTGGCCATAACTTAGCCATTTCTCCACCGAATTCAACGATTCTTGTCTTGAATTTTGATGGAAAACACCTTCTGAACACATTGGTACCACTTTCAAGCCTTGAAATCGCATGTGGGGGGAGATCATGGCCAATTACAGTTTCGGTTTTGAGTTAATTTTTGGTGTTCATGAAGCTTTTTCATGCTCCAATGGTGGAGTATGCTTAGGTGGAGCCATATACCATGCAATTGGGTAAGTTATTTCAACAATTCATTGGTTGAATTTTGAGTTGTGATTATTGACCCTAAAGAGGGATTTTGTGATATGTTGTGTTAGAGAGCTCAAATGAAAAATATCTATTAGATGATAATGTCTTAGAATGATGTATTAATGCTAGAAATGCAATGAAAATTTTAAGCGAAAAAAATGGATTTTTAACTTAGGAAAAATTGATGCATGAAATGGAATTTTTGAGTTTTGTGTTAATGTGTGGTATAGTGAATTGTAGTGTGATTATATGATGTTAGGAAGTGATTATGTGAGTTGTGGGCC